>JAIUCT010000021.1:103723-118403 GCA_021307375.1 Tetraneura akinire | reverse complement strand
AATAATAATAATAATAATAATAATAATAATAATAATAATAATAATAAATTGTGTATATTAATATAATTTAATAATATCACTGACATTTTAAAGATATACCATTAAATGTTATCCAAAAAATCATAAATATTGTGTAATAACTAATAAGAGATAAAATGTTGTGTTGAAGTTGATATAGTAAAATAACCTAAAGATAATAAAAAACTATGTAAAGAATTAATTTTCAATATTCTATGGAATATAAAATTTTGATTGAATAATGTTTTTACATAAAAAGTTAAATGAGTCATATCTAATCAAAACTAAAAAATAAATAAATGATAACTTTGTCAATGAACCATTGGTTTTTCTAAACAATACAATACTTATGCAGTAAATCGCTATATATGTAATATATTTTAAAATTTAAAGTAATCTATATTTAATTTTATATAATTTATATAAAATAATTTTACTCAGAATTAACTACATTAATTGTAAATTTTATAATTTAAACATCAATTATATCATTCTTGGCGTTAAATTTATATAAAACATCAGTGAAATCGATGGATATGTTTGAAATTATATTGTAATATGATTTATTTAATTAAAAAATGAATATCAGTAGATATCTTGGTCGTTTGAATTTTACTTGGTTTTCTGCACCTAATATAACATTTTTGTTTTTATCTTCAATTAGGTAATTTTACTCTATCAAATTTACGTAAGGTATAAAATTCGTATATAATTTAATGTATGTAATAAATATTATTATATAAGATACATAGGTAGGTACACAAAAAAACACGTGGCCCAAAAATACACAGTTGTTTGCAGCTGTTTTTCATCCACCTCCCACAACTGAACTAACATCTGTCCTCGACTAGGAAACACTTCCCCTCTTATTCTCATTTTTATATAAGTACTTTACTATCTGTTCGCACCCTTTATAATGTGTGCATAATGTCAGAAATAGTAACAAATGAATACTAATGAGCTAATGAAAATCAAGACAGGTGTCCTATAGCCTATGAACAACATTTATAAACACAATATAAAAGTAATTTACTAATTAGAAATTTTTATAGGTATTATTTTTTAATAATAAAATAATAACTGAATCTCCATGTAAATTTAACTCTATATTTATTTTATAATATATATTTATATAAAGAGATAAATTTGTAGTTTTGAAATAATTTTCCTAAATTCATTTTAACATAAGAAATATGTAGGTAGATATATTATATATAATATTAATTTATAATACTATATTAAGTATACTATTATCAAACAAATGGAGATTTGCGTGTCATCTATTTTCTATACAAAGATTGATGATGATGAAAAGTAAATTGCAGTCATAATATTAATAACATAAATATTAAATAATATATTTCGATTACATTTTTGACCATTTATATGAATAACATCTACATTTAAAAAAGTATATTATTATAATTTTTTATAAGAGTACCTAAACATGAAAACTAATTAAGATGAAGTTTATTTTTAATTACTCATAGTAAATATAAATTAATTAGACATTATTTATTTATATTAATTTAATTTATAAGTTAATTAAAAAATATTTAGAAGTTTTCATTCAAAATAATTATTTAATGAGAAGATATCATTATAATCTATAAAAATATCAATATTGAAATTATAATCTAACTAGGTATTAAAGTTTATACTAAGCCTCCAAGTATGAATATTAATAAATGTTAGCTATTAAAACAAAAAAAAAAAAAAAATAATATTTTCGTATAAATAGATTTTAATAAAATTATGTCTTGTAATACTTTAAAATGTATATATTATATACTATTTATATATATATGTGTGTGTGTGTTTATTTAATGTATTATATTATAATTTATTTTTTAGCTTTGAGAAAAAAATATGGTCATTTTATCTTACTATATTTGTCTAGTTAGGTATTTAAATTTTTAAGTCATTAAACGTCGAAAATTATTTACAAGAATGTAATTAGTTTTAGATTTTGAATGAAGCCAGAAATGTATTTTAAATTATAATTAATTACGTCTAAAACTCATAAATCTAATAACTTTACTTGTGTTCCGTCGATCATCGAAAACAGTTCATTATATTTGTAACGACCGAAATCGTAGAAACAACATTCAAATGAATATACATAATATTATGTTCATATAATAGAAAATAAGTTATACCTTTTACATTACCTATCTAAAAATGTATATTATTTAATTTTTTTTTTACATATTAACAAAAAGAAATATTTTTAAACAAGAACTATGTGAGATTTTCGATTCACCCGTTAAAAACTTTTGGTCTATAATAAGTAGGTACCTATTTTAGTATATTATGTTTCAGACCTTATCAATATTTGAGCCTATATATAGATTGAAGGACGTGTTATTTTCATATTATACTAACTGGAAAAGTCAAAGTATCACAGAATAAATATTATACTTCCGTCAATGTTTTAATATAATAAATCTGTTTGAAAAAAATACGAAGAGAACTTCATGGATAGAAAATCATAAAGAACAACCCGAGACGTGGTTACTGGTTATGTCGTATTACTCGCGTACATGATATACGCGTGCACGCGCGTGCGTGTTGTCTATATATAATATTATATTATTATATACGTAATAATATTATCTCAACCAGTATAATATCGTAAACCGAATTAGATAAAAAAATGAAATATAAAAAATAATTATAATTAAATCAAAACAAAAATTAATGAACAACAAATTCTGTATAACAATGTAACCTTGTGTTTTATTGCGAAATGATTGTGCTCGTCTTTGAAATAATAATATTATTATATTAAATCGTTTCGACAGGCAGAATGTTTTCATATAGTACGTTCGTAAAACGTAACACGGATGAAACAAACTGGTAAAGTAGATAAAAAAAAAAAAAAGAAAGAAACCAAACGGAGAAAAAAGTAACAAATCAAATAATAATTTTATAAAAAGAGTAAATACTCACTAAATATTCATGCCCGTACAACGTTTGTTTCGTTAAACACGCAAATTAAATAAATTATTTTGATGATAAGATTCGAATGAAAATCAAAAGTACACGCACCACACTGATTATAAAAAATTTAATAATACACGGATATGAGAGAAAAAACGCACGGAACAACGACAACGCGAGAAGACGACGCACAACGGTCGGCGGAAGACTGTCCGTTGTGCTTACGACTGTTTTGACGGTGATGGCGGGAGGACGGCGGCGTGTCGGTTACGCGGACCACGGTATAAGCGCGGTACAACGACCACAGCGCCGCGACGACCTGCCCCGGCGGCCTGTCGCCCCACCGGAACGCGTTCGCCGCGGTCAAACCCTCAGGCCTCGGAGGACACTGCCACTGCATTACATTACATTATAATATTAGTCTTTTTCTTATTCGTTTTTCGATACTCTTGATTGATTCTATTAAGATGACCCGGTGGACCACATTGGCATGATAATAATATACTCGTAGTATTATAGTTGCATTCGGGTAAAGGCTGCGATTTCTAATAAACTAAATAAATAACTATTTTTTATTTTAAAAATTAAAAGATCAATCCGAACGTGAAATACCAAAAGATTGTCATAAATAAAGTTTAAATTAACAAACAAAATTGAACTGTGAATATAATATTATAATCGACCCTCGTCAATTCACGTCTAGACGTGCCCTCAAATATAAAAATAAGGCTAGAGCACAATCCCATATAATGGTGTAGAGGCGATTGCAAATTAATAAAACGGGCACTATATTATAAACTTACAAATGTAATATAAAATATTAATCTGTATATTAAATAGTAGGGAATAAAATCTATGCGGCATAGAATAAAATCAGTCGAAAATTATAAATAAGAAATTTAAAAGAAAGAGAAAGGTACCAATACCTGGGGCAACATATTTTTTAAATCAAAATATAAAAATACGGTTTTTTATTAATTGCAGTAGTCTTCACAAGTATAAAATTGTATTAGATAATTATTATAATGTATCTATTCGACATTCGTATATTCTATACCATACATTGTGACTATATGTAATATAGTTTTGACTTTCAAATGTTTAACGGGCCCGAAATGTGATAGACAAAATACACCGAGGCTAATTATTAATTTTCGAATAATTTTACATTTATTGAAACATCAAGTTCGAAATAAACATAATATAGCAGCTATTAACGTTATTTAAATTTTATATAGGCAAACCAAACACTTTTCTTTCTATTTATAATAGTTTTAATCGTTAAAAATCATTCCTATCATTAAATTCGGTCTTTGGATAAACGTATTAAATCTATTAATTTAATTTAAATGCTAAAATAATTTTGTATTACTTGGATTTTTAATTGTAGTTTATTATACAGACATACAACAAACCGTATGCTATATAATATTCTCGATACAGTTAATATTGGAAATTGGTCTTTTAAATAATTTAGTTAACTTTGAAATATGTTTTTAATAAAATCTCATATTTAACATTAATATGTTTCATTTATATTTTTAAAAATAACGTATTAATTAATAATTTTACTAATAATAAAGACTTGTATCAGATACAATAGATTCTATTTGTATAATATAAAAAAAAAAATAATAATGATATAATAGTAATATGCGTATAATATCAACTTGAATAATGTTATTATTGTTATAAGTATTACATCAAAACAAAATTCATTAATTTTCTATCTATAAATATATTCTTTAAATTAATCCAGTCAAAACTTGTACATTGTATCAGCTACTAATTGCCTTATAATATTATACATATATGTATAATATAATATGTACGATACATCGTGCGTACATTTTTTGATTGATTTTCAAATTTCTTTTAAAACTTGTTCTTCAAACCCTCACATTTATTACTACTTTTTCTTTGTTTTTTCAAATATTTTAAATTACCTACTCTGGGATCGGATGTTTTTGAGATAATATATATGAAAGATTTACAAAATTAACGATAAGATAAATATGAATATTAAACTACATAATTTTAAATTATATAAATCATATTATTTACTCTAAAACATAAAATATCGGTAAAAAAATTGTAAATTTTTTTTTTATCAAAAACGAGTTGTCTCTACAATCATAATATATTACGGAACTCGCACACTCGATAAATCACGCATTCACGCCCATACAGTAGTTCATACGAACTAGTCTTGGGCGATTTGTTTTCCTAATTTAACTAATCCAAAAATTGTGTAATATTTTTATGCTCTTGTTAATCACGTACGCATTATTTGGCATATGATCAAATGTTCCATCGTCGTCCAGTTTATATAGTTGCAAAGTCTTGTAATAGACGAGAATACATGAGGAATTAGTCGGTCGCTATGAATAAAATATCTCCAATAATTTCCTCGCCAAAAACCTTCTCAGGAATGGACTGAATTCAATAAGACTTAAAGAAACCGAATGTGTTATATGATAACATGCAATAAAGAAAAATGATAAGAAATACTATTCCCAATATCTCATATATTCATTATTATATCTTATATAGCAAATTATATGTAGGTATATAATATTAAATTAGGAATTATTATGAGTCAATAGACTCATATTTTCTTCATAGATTTTTATTATTATGAATGTAAGATGAATCTATTAATACTTTTTTTATCTACGGTGAAAAATGCGAAGGAAAAAGCTACCAACAGTTTATTTGATTTCATTAATCGAATAAGATATTATAACATGCATAATATTATTGCAAATCCAAATGCATTTCGATATATAGAGGATTCGTTAGATGCATGATAAACCATTTGACAGCGAATGGGGTTATTTATAATAAACGGCCACTAGTCACTATTAACAACTATAAACGCTTTCAAAATACGATTGATTTTAGATCATTAAGAACTAACATTGCAACAATCCTCTTGTAGTATACTATTCATAGATCATATTTCATTTCGACGAGAATCATCGTAAGAAGATTAACGTGCCCCGATGTAGGTACTTATTAAAAACATTGGAAAATATAAAAAATGTTAGATATTTACTTGGTGTATTCATTAACATACTATTGTAGAACAATTGAATAAAAATCGAAAGCATAAAACGACATACTATAATATTAAATAATTATTTAAGGTATACCACATAATGTTTTTAAATAATTAAGATTCATTAAATAGATATAAGTATAAAAATGTTAATTTTAAGCATAATAATGTCAAATATTAAACATTATAGCCAATAATAAATTAACAATATTTTTAAATTTCATAAATTTTAAAACTTTATGTTAATATTATGTAATACATTTACGGAATAATATATTATATAATATAGTCAAATATGAGACATCACATAAATAAATTGACGGTATAAAAATGTCGTCGATAAATATATAGCATACGAATTTCTTTACACAAAATAATATTTTAGCGTGCCTGAATGCTATTAAATATTTGCGTGATATTATTTTAAAATGTTTAATCTAAAATCAAAACTAAGTAAAATTCAAAATTGAGATACACGTTTTCAGAAAAATGTACATGTATATTTTTATATAAAAAAAAGATTTAAAAAGATATTCGTGTTTGTATAATAATCATAAGTTATAAGTTATAACTTTATAAGTTACGTCTTACGTTTATGAATTATGTAGTGATTTATGGCGTTTGGTGCGGAACGACCTAATTGTGACACAAATTCCTTGAACTTATTTCAGTATTATTTACAATCGTATTGCCATTTAATGAATTCAATAGGAATTTGTATTTTATCAGAGAAGGTTCCCTAGGAGATTATTGCGATTTTGTTGTTAACCTAATCGCAATATAATAATTATTAAGTTCTAATTTTTGTAGATTAATACAGTAAAACCGAAATAAATATATTATAAATAACTGTGATGATAAATATATATTATAGATGGGCATAGCAATATTATGTTTTAAAGTTTAAAGGTAGATAGGATTTAACATTGTGTTGGTTAAAATCTCAATTAATGGTAAACAATTAATGGTTAACAAATTATTGCGAAAGTTTATTTACATATAAGAATTAACCAAGAATTATTGCATATAATGACAATTAGCATAAAAATGTAAAAATTTAAACATTGACACTAATAATTATTATAATATGATACATTATTTGTTAAATTAATAATTATTGGTATTATGTTACAAATTAGTAATAAGAAAATTATTATTGAATTTATTGGTAAATTTTTAATCTGTATTCCGTACTCGAATAATAAAAAATAAAAAATAATGATTATTTTATCAAATGTCATATGAAATATAAAAATAATTTTATTCTGGATTTAAATTCTAAAAATTCTTTGAATGTTTTATAATAACCATTATTTTATTTTTTTAAATAATAATATACATTGTACCTACATTAAAATCATACAGTAATACATACGTAAATGTAGTTTGACTGTAATAGGACTAAAATGCTTACGCCTGCTCTATAATTTATATGGCGGCTTCTCTTAGGCAATAATTAAACTTTCGATCTTAACACCTTAACTGGTAACCTCATACAGTAGACAGAAAATAATATTAATAATAATATATATTCTTATAATAAATATGTAGAAAAATACCATTAAAATAATTTATTAATTTTTTTTTTCTGTAAATATATATATATAATAGGTATATAAAGCTGCAGTATTAAAAATAAAATAATAATATAATATCAGGATACATTTATGATAATATATAGGATCATATAAGAAGATGTATAGTAAGAATATAATTTTCAAACACCGATGAAAATGTTGTTTTTTATAGTTAACTTCCCTACACTCAATAATTATTTACTACAGGTAACTAACCTACTATAATAACGGTTATATTAATTATATTATACGCGATTACGTCTATATATTATAGTTATTAAATTAAATTAGATTAAAATTATTAATAATTTTAGTACTTTTAAAAAATGTAACAGAGAAATTCCACAATTCCTTTTTAAACATTAATTTTAGTAAGTAATATTTACATGTGTAAATAATACTTATATATATTTATATATACTTGAATAAATTTAAACGAGTTATAAAGTATATTTATTATTAAATTACTTAGAAAAAAAATTATAATATTTCATTTTTAATACAATAATCATTTTTTTAATAAGTGATATAATATGAAAGAAATATGTATAAGGAAATAAATAATAATTTTCTTTATAATAAATAAAATAATACTGAAGAGTTTTTTGTATATACAATTATAAAGGAATAACATTAACTATATTATACAATTTCAGAACGTAAACAAAGATATATTAATAAAAAATAAATCGAATTTTATTCGGATCATTTGTGTGAAATATTAATCTATTATTAAGTAAATATAATAGATAAATATAGGTATGTTGAATACAGTAGCTATAATATGGCCTTATACCTCATTTGACATTTTAGAATTAATTACTTAATATAAATAACTAAATATTAACTTTATCATTGTGAATGAATAATTATAGTTTTTTTTTTATTATCCACAATATAAAATGAAAATAAAAAAACAAACAATAATTATAAACCACATTGAAAGTTAAAAAACCACAATATACGTAACGCTATATAGGTACTATAGCAACTAAAAAAAAAAAAAAAAAAAAAAATATCGTTATATTAGTTTAATAATTTTTTATCGCGTGATTTAAAATTAATCATATAGATTTCTAAAATACACTTTTTTAATTCTCAATTAATTTATATTAGTACAATATTATATTATGTAGTCATCAATGAGATCACGATTAAAACGATTATTATTAATTGCAGGTATAACTTCTTTAGGTTACTGATTAAAGTTTCACTATTTAAAATTATCAAATATTCGTGACCTATCTTGTTTTTATATTATTTTAATATAAAAAATACAATATTATTATAATATATAATATTATTATTATAGTTTTTATTCTTTATAATAAAAAATAACGCAAATTAATATCTATTAATCATATTATGTGGTGAGAAAACAATGCATGAAAAAAAACTTTCTCATTTAATATTAATTAAGTTTTTATATTTAATATGACACTTTAAAATATATTATGTAGGTACCTACGCTATAATGATAAACAATTATGTATATGAGTACAAACTAAATATTATGTACCAAATGTAATATTTCCTTATATAATTCGTCATTTAATGTAAGTATATTGTAAAATAGAAATTAATAAATCCATATTTATATTTTCTACGACTAATTTATAATATAAAATTTAGGTTTGAATGGTTTGAGTTATAAATACATTCTTCGCTTCGCTCAGAATCTAAAATCAACTGTATTGGAAAACTTTTAAACAAGAATATAAAAATATAAAAACAAAAAAATATAATATATTTATACGTACCTATTGTTAAAAAACATAAAAATGGGCATATAATATATATATAAAATCATACAATTCTCCATTCTTCATTAATTTTCCTATTTAAATACATATTCAATATGATTTAAAGACACGTTATAAATAAAACTATAAATTACAATGGTGTAAATGCAATATTAAAATCTAATTTAAAATCAGTTACATTGTCTAATGTTCTGATGACATCCTGTATATCAAAACTAGTCTAAAATAAAAATAAAGTAACATAATAATAACAGTAGCAATTTGCCGGAAATCGAAAATACCAGGCAACGGCCTGACACGAACAATAAATTATCGTGGCTTCTTGAGCATTGACGATGTGCATTAATCATTGGAAATTGAATTTTCAATTTCATATCAACAGACTCTAACTATAACATTATAGCTAATCAAATACCAAATAGATACAAGAGAAAATACTAACCTGCAGAGTTTATTAGTAACGATACTTGTTACAATCAGTCGACCGTATTTTATCTATTGTACAATGAATAAACAATATAATAGCGATATAAAATACAAATTTTGGCGTGTATCGAAAACATAATAATTTTTATAAAAATATAATATTGTATCCTTCACCTTCTGTATTAATCACAGTGTGCGATTGTTTTTCATGTAATATAACATTATCTTCCGGATATTGGGTCGAATTGATTAATATTAAACGAAGAAAAATTATGAGAAATCAGTAAACTTTCCCTTGTACACGACAAGTGTATCAGGTCCTAACATTCATCTCAATATTATACTAAAAGTATCTGCTAATAAATAAAATTAAAATGTCACAATGTCCACACATTCTATAATCGTGTCTCAGGTTCTCATTATACAGACCTGAATGCGTGACCCAAGTATCGTTATATCGGACAAAATGGCGAACAGCCTACTTTATAAACCTTATTTACGTATTAGAGAGACAAAAAGAACAAAAACTCGAATAAATATAATACAACCCCGGTGGCATAATTTTGGGCCATAATAATTAATACGTATGTATATTGTATAGGTATAGCGTACTTACAATGTTTCAGAAATATCATGCATGATCTGGAGATTACATTTAATTTTATTATACTATATAAATATTATAATATATCAATACTCTTTAATCATTATACTGCAATATTATCAAATATATTTGTCAAATTTTGGTTTAAATAATACATAAATTTAATATTTTTAAATACAATAATACGGTAAGTATATTTATTTTTATTCAATAATAATTTATATATAATACTATATAACTATATTAATATAATATTATACTAAGAATTAGATGAATCATTACTGGAGGGATTGTGAATTATAAGACACAGTATATCCAGAGGTGATATTTTTATCATAATCGGTGTTTCGCCCATTTTAGGAAGACCAAATCAATTTAATTTACCGTAGTGTAGTGGATTTCTGGGTGAAACAAAATATCTTCGATGATAACACATAAACAGGAAATAACCCTCAGGGAAGGGCGAACCAATATAATGCGCTAAAACTGGAAATATTATAATACCTATGTAATACGTATATATATATATATACATATAATATACCAAGAGAACGACATGTTAATATAGATACCAATATAAGTAAATAGATATGAATCCGAAAAGAATATTCGTGGTCGCCAACAGGGTTCACGACAAGCAGTTCTAAGTGAACATCGGAAAAGACCAAACGTAATCTGCGCCATCTTATTTTATAAACGTTTCTCGAACAATTATTGGAAAGCCACATATTATACCTTACCATATAATATATTTGCCCTTCAAAATACTTATATATGTATAAATACATATAATATACATATAATATATTTATCTCCCGAAAGAAACATATATAGATATAAAACTACATGAGTTTACAGTAATTATAATTGAGATTAATTAAAGGGCAATTGAAGTGCTTATTGATTTTTTTTTTAGATTTTATAATATTATCGTTTAGCTATTTGCCGATTATTATCTATAACTTTATTCTCAGTTTAAGAAACTATACCTAAAGCGAATTCGTGCGAGTTTTCACTTTTCAATAGTGAACAAATTATACATCACTAAGAAAATAAACATAACTATTATTAATATATTATAATTATTTTATACTACGTACACAAGTTTGAAAAGTTATTCATAAAATAAAAAACCATCAATCATGATCACGACATAAATCTAAACGAATGAACTAACGAAGAATCTAAGATTCCCTACGGTGAGCAGTGTCGGTGAAATGAACTCCGTGTCGAAGTCGAATAAACCATAGCAACGTATGGACCTACGATATACAATATACACAGTCTATAATTTATCTAATACCAACAGGTTCTTTTTTAAATTAATTGTCGGGGTATAAAATTTAAATTATCAATAATCCCACAAAAAAATCAACCATAAATTATTTCACGGTATTATCAATACAGTGAACAAAACAAACATATTAATTATATATTATTATGTATATATATATATACGAGTATAATATATATATATATATAATTATATATAATATATACCGACTTACATTTTAACATTTTTATATTTATCTGAATTATTAATATTCTAATACCTACATATACAATTATTTTTTCTATGCATCAGAATCGGATGAATAAAAGAATTAAAACATATTATATCTAATTCAATGTTCATACTATACATAATAATATTTATAAACTACTATTTGCCATTTGGTATATTTATTATTAAAAATTTATAGCAGTATACATATAATAAAACTTGATAATATTTCATATCTATTTTTATGTAAGTATATTTTAATGGAATGTTTCAAGAAGAAATCGTGGTTTGAAGTATCATAGATTTTGAGTTATTTACATATTTAAGTCATTTTAAATTAACGTTTTTTATACATGACGCGTAATGCATATACAATAGCTATCATATTATAATATGGTTTGAAACAAATGTAATGGCTGATGATATACATTAAATCATATAGAATATGGTAACATAACGTAATATAAATTATGTGGAGTAAGACGACTCTCTGTGATAGGCAAACTATCTATATAAAAAAATAATATAAGGTATACTAAAAATAAATATAAAAAGCAATGGAAGGGATACAGGTGTAAAGAGGATAGTGTTGAATTTTAATTAAAATTTGAATGTAATGATAAATCATTACATTCATAAAACGATTTTAAGCGAAGTAATCAGATAATATGTATTGATTAATTTTTTTATATTTATCAGTTTCTACATTCAATACATATACCCATAAAACCTCTAAATTTGTAATCTAAATAACCAAATCTGACAGTACTTCATTCAGAACCGTTTTTCGAAGATATTCAACACTATATCGTGTTTACACCTGTATCCTTTCCCTTGCTTTTTATACTTTAAACAGCTACAAAAAAAAAAAAAAAACGTAAAAGTATTATTCACAATTAATTGTAACTGAGTTAAGTAAAATTTAATTTGAGAATAGAATTTGAGCTTCAATAAAATTTAAAAAATTGTTCTTATAAACATTATTGTAAAATATTGAAATATAATAAAAAGAAGAATCTATAAAAATATTTTAATTATTGATATTACTCAAATTTTAATTTTAATTTTAAACACCTATAAAAAAAATTGATACCTGAAATTTTTGTAATATTTGGGAAATACGTTAACCAATATGTAAGGTAAGTATGCTTTAAAAATTTTTTTTTTTTTTTTTTTTTTTTTATAAATTATTATTGTAATAGTATTGAAAAATAGTAAGAAGAATACTTATCTGTATTCTTAGATTTTTAATTACACTAAAAATAACAATTATAAACAGCTATTATATAAAATTGAAACTTGGGATTTTTCTAATATTTCAAATTTACGTTAATCAATATGTCAGTATACTTCAATAAAATTTTCAGACATTAAAACCCAAAATTGCTAATTTTATCAATTATTATATCCATAAAAACGAGAATTTGAGGAAATATTCAAAATTCTATATTTTATAGAAAAATGAACGTAACAGTTCCAAAATTTTATCTCGAATATATAGTACCTATCTATGTAAACATAAACACTCAATAAGATTCTACTCAATAAATTTCAAGACTCTAAGTTCAAAATTGTCTGATTTATCATGAAATATTGAAATCGAATTAACCGAAATTTCAGTTTTCGTGAAAAACTCCGTTTTTGCATCATTTTTTGTTGTTTTTCCTATCGCATAGGGTCAATTTTGAGAAATTCGAAAAATGACCTAAATAAAATGTGAATTACTTCCACATTTCAACCGGGAACATATGCTATTCGTGGAAATCGGAGCATTATTTCGGGTAGTAAAAGTGTCTTCATACATAAAAAAAAGACACACAATATTGTAAAACCAACAGATTTTTTCACTTCACTATTAAAATCTAAATTGTAATTAAATAATTTTAAAATAGTTGTCATATTTTAGTATTATAGCCATTATTATATTGTAGACAAATAGTAACTAATGATAATAAATATAGTAAATTCACACAAGGTATATTCTAAAATTAATATCGAATTTTGTTCAATCGTTATTATAAGATAAATTGTTGGAATAAGTATATAGGTATATAATACGTTGTTTTCAACAAATAACCTTGGAGAAAATTGATTAAACAATTAATATTTTCAATTGTACCACTTTAATTAATTAAATTCGATTAAAACAGTTATTTCTCAATTAAATAAAAGTAAATAATATCAAACGTATAAACTCGAACAAGGAACAAATGGTCCAGATTGTATTTGTATTGTAGTATATAAGTATTTGAACATTTGAACAAAACAATATATTACTATAATTCAAAATTTAAACAATTATTTAATCTATTATTATATTATGTGATGCGATATATTTTTCTACAATAATGAGACTAGGAGAGATGTAAAATAAAGGTATTTTTGTTTGTCACATGAATAACACAATGGTGAAATGTTTTAAAAACGAGTTTGGTTTTGACCTAAGCCGAGATTTAAATTACTAATGATTTTGGTGACGGTACAAGACACGGGAAAAAATGTCTTAGGTCATGACCGCCGATACCCGAACTAATAATTTTTAATAACATCGACTGTTTTGTACATAAATATACAGCTGAGAGTAATCTTCCTTTTGTGATATTCACAGCCCTTTCAGCCATAATAATAATAATACTGATGATTATTATTATTATTATTATTATTATTATTATTATTATTATTATTATTATTATTATTATTATTATTATTATTATTATTATTATTATTATTATTATTATTATTATTATTATTATTATTATTATTATTATTATTATCATCATTATT
>JAIUCT010000021.1:53812-98723 GCA_021307375.1 Tetraneura akinire | reverse complement strand
TATATATATATATATATATATATATATATATATTTATATATATTATTGACTTGAATTAATTTTTTTTATCAGACATTATTAATTGTTATTATAGATCATAAATACCTGAGTTTTTAGAAATGTTTTATTGATTTTTTTAAGGATTTTGTTAGCTGGTATACAAAAATACATATGAAAGTCCATGATGTCATTTTGATATACGTCAGTCAGCAATTGTTTTGCTTGTCTTATGAGAACTGAACGCGTTTCGCTGTAATTCATATAATATGGTCCAATAAACTCGTCAACAAGTTGTTGAATAGTAAAAGAGTTTTCTCTAAAACCCTATAAAAAATAATATAAAAATAAACGATTTTTATTTTAAAATATTATGTATTTCTTATTATATAATGTAATTTAACAATAATTTACATTTCATTTTATTTTTAATATATAAAAATTAATTTTGTTTACTGATTACTATTTTACAAACCGTATTAACATACGAGTGTAATCATATTACATAACCTATATTCAAATATTCAAATAGTTAAATAGTATATTATATCTCAAATATAGTTTTTACAGTTTTACATCGGGATCTAAAACGCTATTTAACGAAACATTTAACGTTTATATTACATAGTCGCGAGGTTATAGTCACTCATATTTTAACATTTATTTACGTCTTCCGATCGCTATAATCCAATTAAAGCGTGGAAAATATTACTACTCCACTAGTCGCATAAGGACAATCGAGTTGGTCGAATTACACTAATAATAACAATAATGACCAACGGGAAAATAAAATAAACACAGGGTGTATTTACATAACCTGTATCCGTACGTTTTCGTTGCTTGGTCTCCCTATAACTTGGTTTCGAAGAAAAAAAAATATCTAACAACACGTTCATTCCTCTTTTCTCATGCACGTCTACACTTTTTTCTTTACCGTGTGTGTGGTCTTGGGGTAATATTCTTTTTGTATATAGCCAGTGCGCGCTTAGGTAATCTTAGTATAGGGGACTACAGTCTATAATCATATACCTATAATGTTTGGTATGCTTGTATTATATTATAATGTTCAGAGAACAACACGCACAGGAAGTTGAAGATAAGAAAATATAATTTACTCACGAGATGTATCTGCTATTATTATGCGAAACACTTGCATATTATAATATATTATGCAGATATGAGATATGGTTCATCAGAAGGACTTTATTATAATACGTGTGTGGAAATTAAATCTAATTAAACGCGGGCTAATTTCGTAAACATTTTTATTTTTATCAAATATTCTATTGAACAGAAATAACTAATATGTGTTGTATAATGTTATATATTAATATATTATACGTGTCTTTCATCATTGAAGTGGTCTAAATATTGGTAAAAAGGAGTGTTAGGCGTCCCTCCTACAATAGAGCTAATACAAATATTGTAATTGTGTATTTTACATCGATATTAAATAATATCAATATAACATATATATATTACTATATATATATATATATATATATATGTATAGTGAACACATATTTGGGAAGGCGCCACAGTAAGTTTACCGTTTATTTTTTTGTTTATCACGTTAAAAATAAAAAATAAAGATAATCGATACATTTATTTATTTGAAAAAAAATGTATTTTATATATAAATGATAAATGTAAAAACGCAAAGATAGAAAAAAGTTAGGTAAATGCACAAAATATAATAATTAATACATTATTATGAAATGTATTATGAATTAAACTTTAAGATATTATAAGTTCAACTAGAATCACGTAGCATGAAACATTTTTCCCATATTATTATTTATTGTGCGTGAGATAAACGAATAAAATATATTATATCACACAAGCTGTCCGCTTAAATCAAATCTAGAACTTTATACAAAACAAGAAAACAAAATTATTATATATGTCCATGTCATTTTGTTATCAAAGGAATCTACAACCGAACTGTATAAAAGTTAATATAATACTTAAAATATAACTTTATAAATAAATGATAATATAAGTGTGTCAACATTTGTCGACAAATCATGGTTTAAAAAGAAAAAAATGATTGTCATAAAGTGCAAAAATAAGTAATAAAATATTGTGGAAGAGAATCACGTTTATCTCGTTTAATAGTTTAGTTCTCACGAACGGTCAAATCAAAGATTCACATCAGACGCAATAAAAAAAATTAACTTAAAAATTATCAGATGTTATGTATAAAGTTGGCGAAGTCCATGTAATATTCCATTGTGTATATTGTTTTACGGAGTTATTTGTTCAGTGATATTGCGCCATGTATCTCAGTCAAAGATCACCGGTTGGTGGGTTGACACAATAGTATCGATTGGCCTATAAAAAGCGATTGTCGTGTGTATTATAACCTTTAATCGACCCGGATGAATTTGGACCTATACTTCTGAGTTTCGGACCACGCGCAATGGTCACGAACGTATTATAAACTGGCTATTTATTACGACTGTCGGTCCCCGTGGTGTGTAACCCATATGTTTTTATTATATATATAATATATATATATACATATTTTTTTTATAAATATTCACCGGAAAAATATGTTGAGGAGGCTTTTGCTGGGAGATAATCATTATTGAGATCTGAACCTGCTATAAGACTATAATATATGGTTTCGACAAAAACTAACCAGAGATAGTATTTCATTAATATATAATATTATAGGTAGTCGATCACTTTTTTTTTTTATTCATTATTCTTATACGACTTTGATACCTAATGTTTTTTTTCATGTTGATCCGTTCGAAAGCATTAAAACCCATCTGTCGAAATGTCAAGGTTGTCTATACATTATTACATTATTATTGACACGACCTGTGGATGAGCTAAGAAGATCATAGGATACCGGTCAAAGATAATAAGTATATTCTTGTAATTCTTCTTCCTAACAATAAATGAGACCAACGCGGTCTCGATTATTACAACGCGTACAACTACACTCGTCGATCATAATTTCAAGATAATAACACGATTTTATAACATAAAGCAATTGTTATTAGCCAGCAATCATAAATTTATTTTCAATATAATTAATAATTTTAGTTGTTGCGTAACGTAATATTGTATAATTAAATATAGAAAAGAATCGGCTATTCGACCATATTTAACCTAAATAGTATACCTACGCATAATATAATAGGATGTATATCATATTTACGAATAAATATTATATAATATACAGGTTTATATCATATTTTCGAAAAAAAATATTATATAATACAGGTTACTTTAACTAGTTTATGAGTATTAAATAATTCCCGTTCGAAACCAATCAAATCAATAGGTAATATAAATAAAATGTGTATAATTTAATTTAAATTAATTTGTATATTTTATATAAATAAAAAAAAAAAATACAAAAATTAAAAATACAAACACTTAATACAATGTAAAATAGTTAAATAACTACAAATAAGAAATAAGTCTAGTTTCTTATTAAAATATATTTTTATTAGATATTTATATTTATATAATAATTATTAATAATAATTATTATATTAGCTATAATCGAATATAAAATAGACAAACATAAATTTATAAAACATTAAATTGTATATTTGTTTCTGTAACTAAAATTATACAGTAGGTACTTGATCGAATTAAATTCTGCTATAAAAAAAAATAAGAATAAGAACTTAGTATGTACTGTTAAGCAAAATTGGAAAAAATCATTTAAAAAGGATAAAGTGATAATTGATATTATATAACAGTATTAGAAAATTAAAAATGTACAAAAAATATAATGGAATTTAATCGAGAAAATCTATTTTATTGTTAATAAAAAAATTGTTATTGCAATTTTAAGTAAAATTTACGATCAGCGCCTATACAAGTCAATTTACAAATTTATAGTGACGTGTTTTAACCTAACCTATCCTAACCGTATGAAGAGAACGCCTATATGCAAAACAATATATGAATAGAAGAGAATATAAATATTAATAGTTTTATATTGGAATAATAGCATGTATAGGTACATCGCAAGAAAATCTTGAAACCGGTAATGCGAATTACTGTGCAACTCATCACGCTTCACGCGTGTATGAATGAATCATTCAAGAACGTCGTCGTCGCCGGCAGTCGGGTGCAGCAGTGTAGGTTATACTTATAATATTATTATTATGTATTCGTTTAACCTCGGTTTGAGTTTACATAACATAATATTATACAACGGCATTATTATTCAGTCGACGACAGTTACAATCAATTATTCAAATATTTCGCCCAAAATGAACATTTATTATTATTTTTTTTTTTTTTGCAATGGATGAAAGAAAACAAGTTGCCGCCATGCCATGTATATAAAATTTTTGTAATATTTTTTGTTCTCTCCGTTATTTTACCTCCGACATATTGTAATAGAACCGATAACTATATGTACATGATTACATAGGTACGACAGTTGACGACGATATTAAATTACGGGAACTCGTAAATCGCGCGCGCAGGTGTCGTGAAGAACGTAGGAGCGAGGCCACGAGTGAGTGATATGTCTAATCCGACGACAACCGACGTCGACTCGCGGGGGAGGACTTGCGCCACACTCGTCATAAAGTTTTAACGCCAAACACGCCGAACAAACGTACAAAATTTGCACACCGTGTATTATGTAATACAATTCATAAATTGAGACAAAAGGTTAAAAGAAAAATTAATAAACGACCACTAACACAATACATATTATGTTGAAATTTCGTACTACTATCGTCAAAGAAATACGTGTAAATTTTTGTTTTCGTCAATCAAAAATATTTAACGAATTTATGACGTGTTTTATATGAAAATCTAATCGATGATTGAAATGTATTGTTTTTAACGAATGTCAAATATTAGTTATAACATCATAAAAATGATTATAGAACGTTTAAGTTAGATTTTCATCGATTTATAAAAACAAGTTTTTTTGGAGTCTAAACTTTATCCATAAACACTAACGAGCATACTACAAAATAACTATAACTATTATAGGACTTATAGGAGTTTAAATTTGAAATTTTATTAAAATCGATATTTAAAGTAATTTATATGAATTATTATTATTATTTTTCAGTATTTTTCAATAATGTTAAATAAAATTCACACAAAATTTTGAAAATCTTATTAAAGCTCAAATACATATCACTTAACTCAGTTGCAAATAATTGTGAATATTACTCGTACATTTACATTTACCTTTTTTTTCTTTTTTGTAGCTTTTATAAAAAAAAGAGCTGATACAGATGTAAAGAAAATAGTGTTGAATTCTGGTTAAAATTTGAATTTGAATTATAAATTATTACATTCGAAAAACTATTCTGAGTGAAGTAGTGATTTGGTTATTTAAAAGACTCATTTGTGGGCATTTATATTGAACGTAAAGATTGAAATCAATACATAAATATATTATCTGATGAACTTCATTCAAAATCGTTTTTCGAATGTAATAATTTATCATTGCATTTAAATTTGAATCAAAATTCAACACTATCCTCTTTAGACCTGTATCTATTCCACAGCAGTGGAAGAGTGTTAGCTCTTGTTTTTAATATTTATATGTTCGCTTATTTCTTTTTGATATTTACAATTTTAAACTTTATCACTCGTATTATAATTTTCAAACAATGAATATTAAATTTATTATGAATTATAATAAATTAAGAACATAAATGATAGGGACATATTTGGTTTTATTTTTTTACATCTTAATATATAATCTACAACACTGGACCTAATCTAATCTCTTTCCAGTCCATGCTTATCACCTGTCACTAAACTATGCTCCTTTCTTTACACGTCAAATATTAAATGACAGTAAATTCATTCATATTCTTATACGGATTTTCTTTTCATTGTCACGTGCTAACATTATTATAATTTTTAAATCTTCACAGTTAATTCATTCGTTCACTGGTTAGATTATTATTTGTTCGTACATTATAATGTCCACATACCATTGAACCGTATAATTTATATTTAATATTGAAAATTATATAAAACAAAATGCAGTGTAGTATATATAATATTTTGTATATTATTATTGTATGCATGGCGCTCGATTGCACTCGGCGTTTTATTTTTCGGTTAACCTTGTGAAACAACAAACCGTTGTCGTAACCACTACTTCACCTGCAAATAGAGACGACCTCTCCGCCGATCATTGGCCCGGAAACTATATCAGGTATACCTACGTATACATCATTAAATCGTTTATCGTGTTTAAGTCTCGTCGCGTGATTTATATACGATGGAAATATATACCTACATATATTATATACCTATATATTTCAACTATACCGCCGTCGGCAAACGACTCAACTCTGATGACTTTTTTACCCGTTTTGTAGGATATATGAATATAATATAATATATAACCAATACTACTACGTTATGACCACGGTATGCTGCAGCCATTGCGATTATATTATATACCAATCTACATACTATTACATATACCGTGACGTAGGTACAGAGGAACCGAAGTTTTCTAGTCTACATTAATCGTTGATCACCTTTAATTTGGTTTTTTGCTATAATTTATTACAACGACTAACAAGTATACTCGCACGTTATATGGGACGATCATAATATTTTTATTTATTATACTTCAAAAATATGCACGTATTGCGAATTACAATATACGATTTTAAAGGAATTTCTGCATAATTTGTAATACAATATATTAATTTTTGATCAATGATCACCTTATATAATATACTTCGAGTATGATAAGAGTTTAACAAAACACAAATTGAAACTCTCCTCTGTATTTTGGTTTTAAAAACAAAAACGTTAATTAAACGATTTTCATGAACACACCTTCAGATGCCGTGACCGTGTGAACGCGATCGTATCGAAGAGAACGAACCGTTGTTTCACGCGGTATACATTATAATATCCTAGATGCACATACATCTATTACATATTATTTTTAAATGACTATTGGTATGAGTCATATAGGAAGGTAGACGATAATGACTCAATGGATCTGACATCTGTTCTTTATATACAAGTAGGAAATATATGGAATATTGTAATTTTATAATAATGTAACTCTCACTGTTGTTTTAATAACGCCAAAATTTTCATTATCATGCATCGAGTTGTATAGTAAATAAAAAATAAATAATTATTTATAATTATAACTCAAATATATACTTATTTATTTATAAATAGTATACAATGAAGGACGTCGTTTACAATGTTATTGTGAATTGATTCAAACTATACACAAACTACTTAACATTAAAATCATAAATTATAATTACAATTTTAAGATGAAATAATTAAATGAAAAGAACTGTATATCAATGTCTATAAACATGTCGATATTTCAACTATAATATTATATCAATATCAATTATTAAGTCAATTTTACAATTTAAGTGTATTCCAATAATCGATTATTGTAATACATAAATTTGTAATTGGCATATTTCATGCTGTCAATCAATTTAATATATTTATATACACTCGTGTGATTATGCAATATGTACAGTATATGCACTTTGTTTTTTTTTTTTTTTTTAATTGTCACGTCAATACACATATAATTTTTTTTTTTTAAATTATAGTTAAGTATTATTTTATTACTTTATTAGTTATAAGAAAAACAATTTATGATACAAGCATAATTTATAAGCTTCATTAGCGACTCTATATACATACAATAATAAAGGTACTATAAAACTGCAGATTAATTGAATTTTAATGATAGAAACGAATCGTTGAAGACTTTACGAGCTTTGATAATTTGCCGCGTGCCAATTACCTACCATCTTCATTAAACATTAGATCGTTAATAAAAATAATTATTAGCATAAAAAACGCCTTTCAAAGAAATTGTATACAACTATAATTGTTTTTTACGCATATTATCAAACTAAAATGTAAAAGGTATTTTAGATTTTGAGCGAGGCGAGGAATATATATTGGTTTACAATGATGTGTATCTATTTTTTCTGAAGACACTATTTCGATCAGAAATAATGACTTGATTATCATGAATATACCACGTTTCCGAGTTTCCAGTAGACAGTTGCATCTATAGTTGGCACTTTATTTAGATATTTATCGAATTTCAAAAAAAAATTAACTTATGCAAAATAATTAACATTTTGTAATGCTAACTTGATATTTAAATTTAATAAATATGGTGAAAATTTGTATCAATAATTTTTAATCAGTAAGTACTTATATATACTTCTATACTGAACTTCGCTTATAATCGTAATTTTCTAATGCTATAACTTATATCATTGCATTCAAATCTTAATCAATATACAACACTATCCTATCCGCCATCACTATATTATATTTTCTATAGAAGTATCCTGTCTTTTTTAAAAATAGTTTTTGGAATAAGATGGAAAATTTCAAAATTCAAGTTCTCAAATTAAAATTTTTACACGTTTGACAATTTCTATATACAATAATAGTTTGTGTGTCAATAATATATATTATAATAATTTATATTCTGACATTTTCAATTGTCAATCGTTTAAAGTTTTCATAAAAAAATCGTCTATCATACCTAATTAAACAATAATTTCAGTGTAGTCTTATAAATAAATAGGTAACGTAGTTACAATTATTACGGCAAGTACATCGTAAAACTTATTAATAGATATTTGATAGTATATGGGTGTATTTATAATATTTAAAATTTTAAACATTGAGTTTTTATAGAAATATTATTAAAGTTAATAATGATGATATGTATATATCGTATATGTAATCATTTCTACTCGTTCCGGTCATGATTATCAAATATTTTCATTCATAAAACGTCTAATAACAAGCCAACTAAAATGAGACAGTTATATCATGGAAACAATATAGTGCATTTTACATTATAATACATTAAATTAAAAAAAAATAAATTAAATAATAATTTTAATCTGGTAATATTCCAAAAAGCAAACCGTATAAACACCATAAATGAATACAATATAATATTTTACCGTTGTATAATATTATGTTATGTTATCGTGCGCGCGCATACGATCGTGATGGATCTCGCCAGAAATAGATATTCTCCAGTACCTATAACTATACTATGTACAGGGTGTTCCATAATTTTCGTTGTAATAAATAATGTTTTACCAATTACCTATATACTTTTAAATTCAAATTATATTTTATAATACTTAGGTACCTAATTTCCGTACCGTTCATGATCTCTCTATTATTAAAAAATTATTTAATATTCAAATTTTTTTGTTCTAAAAAACATACACAACGATTAATAATTATTAATTAGGTACTCACAAGAAACTATAGGTATTATATAGGCAAATAAATATAATTTAAATTTGTACATTTTAAATTTCAGCATGCAGAAAAATATTGTGAAATACGATCGATTACGAGACGTTTACACACGTGAAATTAAGAATTTTTAAAACAAGAATTTTTTTATAAAAAAATAAAATAAAAATCGACCATAATGACACCCTGTATAATGTATTACACGGGTGTTTACGCGATATATTTGAGTATATGACGGCATAGTGGCAATACTAATACATAACCACCGGCAGCGTCGGTTCTCCAAAAATTCGTAGACCACATGACCCAAGAAAAATGTAGGAGAAAAAAGACCACGAGACTGGAGGGTACGTGGTTAATGGCCCATAACCGAGGTGCTTTCGAACGGCTGACGATCGGCCGGCGGCACGGTGAGCCCAGACACACGTGGTACATAATATTTTTAGCCGCTAGTCCCGGTGGCCGAGGTATCATCGAACGCGGTAATAACGCGCACCGCCGCTGTGTATATTATGTCGTAAGTAGTATTATACCCAATAAAACACGGTTACGTATAGATTCTAATGGTATAACCCTCTATGGGGTTAACCTGGTATTAATACATTTATATTCCCCTGATTTTATACTGTCCACTGCGTTATTCGTCCTTTCCAAAATGCAAGTATATCATCGCGTATGTGCGACAGAAAACTGATGACTTTTCAAATAATAATAGTAATACATCATAATATTGAGTAATATAATATCAATTATATTACATATAGTGCAGGTATAAAATCGTAAATTACGTTCAAAAAACAAAGATTAAATAAAATGTACACATATTATAATATCGTGGAATACGAAACGCGATAAACGAGTAACGATAAGTACTTGCATGTTATAATACAATATACGATTTTCATATAGTTTACGGTAAACAGAGGTGAATCGTGAATAACATATTTGATAAATAACTATAAAAATTAAAAATGTATAAAAATATAAAAAAAAAAAAAAGTATTAGACTCATAGCATATGCATTATATTTATATACATATATGATATATATTATAGAGGTTTAATTAGGTATATATTATTTTATAATACTATCAAAAAGTGAACGGTTTTTATTATTTGCGTTGCAACACACTAATACACTATAATTTAAATACATCACGAGAGTTATAAAACGTGATATTTTTATTTTATTTCCCAAAAATATTTCTCTTCCTTTTAATTATATTACTTACCAATTATTACTTTTGTTTTTTTATATTTTTTTTTTTTTTGTTTTTGCGTAGTAACATATTGAGATAATATAATGTTAACGTTATATAATAATATAATATATAAAGTATTTACTCTTATCATAGCCGTCGCAGAGTGGGATTAATGGATAGGCAAAATAGGCAAATACCTACGGCCCATAACTCAATAAAAAATAAAACTTTAAACGTCATATTTTTTACTAAACTATTTTATATTAATATATTAATTTGTTTAAAACCACAAAAACATGACAGTACCTACCTTATAAAGAACAGAAAACACATTTTTTTTTAAGAGATAATAAGGACGATGTAGATGTCATTTATATAATATGAATTTTGTGCTTACGGGCCTAAGAACTATAATCCAGATCTGGGTAGATCAGGATAATGATCAGGAATCAGGATCCATGGACCACGCACGATGTATGAATTATTACGCCGTACACTTCGTGTATAATTAAATAATATTATAATAATTAATATATGGTATAATTATGTATTAGCTAAAATTATTATTACGCACTCGATACGTATTCGATTTCAAAGTATATAATATTTATAATAATTTAATATTAGAAGCTATTCCTATTCATATTATGATATTTTAACATTTTATCGACAATTTTATAATAATTAAATATAATATAACATATTATATAATATTATTATGGTATTATAATTAAAAATACTTACAGTACGTGAACCCGGAGGACGTATGACCGCGGTCGCTGACGAGTCTGAGAATGACCCAGCGGCACGAGCATTTGCTGGCGGCCTTTCGTCATATTCATTCTGCGCCACACGCACCATTTTTACATAATCTGGTTCTAGCACCACGGACATGTGTTCGTGCGTGACGTGTTCGATGACGAAATTATCAGCCACTAGCCATGGCGGCGCTTCCACCGAGTTTGCGGTTAGTGGTGGACGAACGCGAGAATCTGCCACGGTCGTCGTCCGTTGCAAATCGACGGACGACGTGGACAATTCTGGACATTCTGGCAATTGTACCGTTGCTACGGGCGGTGTCGTCTTCTTTTTCTTCTTCGAGAACTGACGGTAGAAATGGCCAACAGTCGAAGTCGTAAATGTCGTCGTCGTGGTTGCGTCTACTGAATCCGTATCGGCCTTGTTGTTCTCAGTTGTTGACTAAGTAAGTGACCAAAAATTTAAAAAAAAAACCAAAGTTCAATACACAAAATATGTCATAAATCATAATATAAGTATAAAATTAATAAAAGATAGGATCCCCAATATACGACTTTAAACTAACTTTAATAACTATATATTGAGTTACTGTAGTGTTAAGCTGTAGCAGTGGCTGCATTCTATTCACACATTAAAGTTTCGAAAATTTAAAACAATTATACACAATATACAGATTATTATCATTATTATCAGAGCAAATAATTCACATGATTCTACAATACATGAAAGATGATTATTTTTAAACTATAATATAATAGTTCAGATATATCTCATCAAGAATTTTATAAATTTTTATAAGTTATAAAGAATCCCTCTTTCAGGGGTTTCTAAAATAATTTCACTGAAATTGATCACTGATTTGATCAATAAAATTAATTTTTATTTTTTACGTATATGTATAATTTGGTTTTAATTTTGTTTAGGAATATATTTAATATTTGTATACATGTATAGATATTGAATGTTGATAGATGATAGACTAAATAATGTGTAGTTTATAATTTTATTTTTTATTTTTAATCTTATAAAGTTATAAAGTATAACATCATTATTTGGAGTTATTATTTTTCATAATAATTTCTATTATCAAAGAATTTGATTAAACTGTTTACCAATTTAAAAATGTCTAATTCAATTAACTGTTCAATACATAAAGAATAACCCTGTTGCGGGCAGTGTCAGTCGAATACACGATATACCGCCCAAAATAAAATTCCTCATTCTATTTAACTTCTTCTTTATTAACAATATTGTGATTACACGGCCTGACCCATTTTCAGGAATACTACAGTAAGTTAATTTCTCTAAGTCACACCTTTAATAATTGTTTACAGGAACGCAGATAGTATCTACCTTCTACCCCATAATTAATTATAAAACACCAGTTGATCGAGTATATACGAGAATAATGATTTATATAATACATATTTTAATTTTATTATAATAGTTAAAAATATTGTATGTTCTCAGAACCCGTTTATATTATGTTTATGTGACAATCAAAGTATAATACCTTGTTTTTAATAGAAATATTTTTTATTATTAGTATCTAATAAGAAGTAAATTTCAAAATTATGTGCATTAAAATAGAAGAACACGAAATCTGTTGCATATAATTCCATATTATTATAGATACACTGCACGTTTGCTTATGTTCTGAATCACGGCGTTGTTTATAAAAAAATGACTATTGTATTATTTACTCTTGTATACAGGGTGTCCCAGACCTATTTACTCATTGTAATATCTCCGTGAAAAATTAAGATTTATGAAAAGTGTTTTTTTTAAATTATTAGTTAGGTAATTGACTATAAAATATTATCTACATTATTTTTTTAAATAATAATTAACTTAAATATTTTCATTAAATTAAGAGGTACACCATAAAAAATACCATACAATTGTACTCTACAAATGTGCTATTTTCAAATTCCAATAAAACTTAAAAAATAAAAAGTTATTTTTTTTTTTACTATTATTTTACAAGTTGTTTAAATTTAAAAGTAATATAGGTAATAATAAAGTCCTTTAGGTAACAAATAATTTAAAAAAAAACCCCCCGTTCAAAAATCTTAATTTTTCGTGGAGATATTACAATATAATTCACGATATATAATTCAAATATATATAGATCTGAGACATCCTGTATATATACAAATATGTTACAACTTGTACTTAATATATAATATCACATTACATAGTTCTTCTTAATTGATTCCTCATCGTAATTCTTCATAAGAGATGAAATTTTCTGCGGGTAAATTTATACGATAATTTAAACACAAGTAGATATAATATTTTATCACGGATCAATTCATTATACGCATATATCATAATATAATATATTATAATATAAATTATAAGTATAACTATAATACAGATATAATACTGCAACTATATAATGTATAAATGTAGGTATATTATAAAAAAAATTAACACAACATTCCTTTTAAATAAAGAAAGTCAGACTACGGCCTAAGATGTTGTTCTATCGTAATGTATAGATCCCAATTAGTTATAGTTCTCAATGGGAGGAGGTCCAACGTCAATATAATATAAAATCTGGTTAAAAAACAACTGATTAAAGGTGTGTTAAAAAAAAAAATGTAATCAACACTATTCATTTAAAATATATAATCGTGATTACATAAGATATAAACAGAGATTCTAAATAAAAATAAAAATAATCATATATATATATAATGTCCGCCCAAGTACGTGTATATATTATAATATAATGTTTAGTTGGTGGCGTTATACTCGTAATATAAGTCATGGAAATATTATAAAATTATTGTAATAAAATAAATTTTATAGGTATATCAGCCATCAGGTGTATATGCGTATTTTAAATCTAGTATGAACACACGTTATAGAGAAAGAGAGTGAGTAAGAGAGAGAGTGAGAGTGTGAATGGTTTACGATGGAAGGCGTTCTTGTCCTGTCGATAGCATTGTACGAATTTATGGACTTGGTAGTTTCACATCTCACACCAACCAAGGGGGGTCCAGTGCCCCCAGAAACAGTGGTTATTGTATCAAACACTATTAAATATACTACATATATATATATGTATAACTTTAATACAATTACAAGTGGTTCTGTTTGAAACTCATTGTCACATTGTCATTAATTAACATGTTACAATTACTAAACCAAATTCATGTTAATTATATTTTGTAGTATATTTTCCACCTTGTTTTATGAAGAAAACTATATTATTATTCCCAATAATTAATTCACAAATAGTTTTCTTTTGAGAAGCCTTAACAACAACAGAATAATAAATTATATGAGAATCACTAAAAGGGTCAAAGAATTCACAGTTGTTTTATCCAATTGTAAATATAAAATTGATAGGTATATATTATATAAAATTAACTGCAGATGAATAATACGAAATTAAGTATTTATAATGAAAGTAGTATACAAAAATATGCATCGTATAATAAAGATAATAAAAAACTTTAAATAAAAACAAAAATGAATTCATTAACGATGTTTGGAAGAATTCGGAGCATACTAATAATGAGTAGGTATAAAAAGTGAATTACTTAAAAACGCACTTAAAGTAGTAGTATTTCTAAACCAATAAAAGTTATTAATAGTTAGTGTTTTTATAATGGATTTTTGTTTAGATTATTTATAATTGTTTATTATATAATAATATAATATATACCTAAATTAGAATAGTAATATTTCAATATTTTATACATATTATAAAATCACAATAAATATTATTATCTCACAACGTAATTAATAATTTTAACACACAAATTACGCAATTAGGTTAATTCTTAGGTAAAAGAAGTATATTATTACACAATTTATTAAAAACACTCTATTTAAATTTTAAATAATGTAAAATAACTGAATATAATTTAGTTATAATATAATAGATTAATAATTAATTGAATTAATATACCTATAATATTATTATGCAATTAATACTATTATTACGATAATAAAAATAATATTAAAAGTAATTATTTAAATGCATTCGACATTTCTGCAACTTCTTATGAAAATGTTGATTTCATATTAGATTATGAGGAGCAAAGCAAAAATGTAATGGTTTTACAATGATGTGTCTTTTTTTTTTATGTCTGAGACACTTTTAATATCCGAAATAAAACTCCGATTTTCTCGAATAGCATATGTTTCCGGTTGGAAAGTGGAAGTAGTTGGTACTTTATTCAGATCATTTTTCGAATTTCTCAAAATTGACCCTATGCTATAGAAGAAATGACGAAAAAACAGCATTTTTCATTAAAACTGAAATTTCGATTAATTGGATTTGAATATTTCACGATAACTCAGACAATTTTGAAGTTAGAGACTTGAAAATTTTATTGGGTGTTCACATAAGTACTACAAATATGTGATAAAATTTTAGAACCGTTACGTTAATTTTTCTATAAAATATAATAAATTTGAATATTTCGTAAAATTCTCGTTTTTATGTATATAATGTTTGATAAAATTGACAACTTTGGGCATTAAGGTCTGAAAATTTTACTAAAGTATACTTAAATATGAGTTAACATAATATCAAAATATTAGAATAATCTCTAGTCTCAATTTTTTTTTTTTATAGCCGTTTTAAGTTGATATTTTTAGTTCAAACGGAAATTATAATCTGACTAAACTTCGTTCAGAATCGTTTTTTCCAATGCAATTGGTTCATCATTGCATTCAAATTCTAATTTAAATTAAACGCTATGATCGCACACCTCTATCCTATGCGGCGGGAGTATCAGCTCTTTTTTTTATTTATAGGTGACAGGTGTTTGATGTTGAAATTTCAGTAAAATTAATATTTAAACTTTTAAAGTATTCATATATATTTTTCTTATTATATATATTTTACAATATTTTACAATTATGTTAAATAAAATTGACAATAATTTTTTTTTAAATTTTGAAAATTTTATTAAAGCTTAAATATGTTTTACTTAACTCAGTTCCAATTAATTGTAAATTATTACATTTAAGAACTTTTTTTTATAGCTGTTTAAAGTATAAAAAAGAAGAGCTGAAACTCTTGTCGCATGGGATACAGGTGTGCAAATCACAGTGTTTAATTTTAATTAGAATTTAAATGCAAATTTGCAATGATAAACCATTGCATCCGAAAAAAGTATTTTGAGTGAAGTTCTGTCAGATATGGGCATTTAGGTGACAAGAGATTTTATAAGCATTTATATTGAACTTAGAGAATTGAAAATTGTATAGGATGCAGTTCAATGTTCATTTATGTACTATATGTTTGATACATCTTTGCGTTTTAAATATTTAATAAAAATATGTCAAAACTTTAGTAAATACGTAGGTACATTATCTGACTGTACTTCGCTCAGAATCGTTTTTTCGAATGCAATGGTTTATCATTGCATTCAAATTCTAATTAAAATTAAACACTATTATTTGTACACCTGTATCCCTTCGGCAGGATTATCAGCTCTTTTTTTTATAATTTATTTATAAACGCAATCAATATTTACCATTCTACTTCTATTTTAACACAGTTTATATGGATAATAAACAAAAATCGGTTTCGAGCAAAAAATTAAATAGGATTCGGATGTTATAGGTACAAATTCATTGTATACCTACTTTAAATGTTTGACAAGAGGCGAGGTCTTGATCATTTTGATCATTCACAGAGCGTTAAGCGTTTCACTTTGTACTTAACTATTAAACTATATAATATAATATATAGATTTTATAATATATTATGTTTATTTAAGTACAATATGTATAAATAATATCAATGAGTAATATTTTAAAGATTATACCTAAAATATGAAATTATATTGAAAATTGTATTTGTAATCGAAATATATAAAAATTATATTTATACAATAAATTATAATATTAAACATATATAATATATATAAATATATATTATTCTTATATAGATAAATTAAAATTTTCGATATACGAACAGTATAAAAATTAATATCTATTTCCGATTTTCAACAATTTGTATGATATAAGTTTTTAAACCTATAATGTATTAAACATTTTAGAATTAGATAAAAATCAAAATCAAAAATTAACAATGAGTATAATAATCTAAGTTTATTTTTACCATATCATATTAACGTCAATGAAATACAATAAATTTAATTTAAAAACTGAATAAAAAATTATAAAAACTATGGATATATTTAAATAGTCGTATATACGTATGTAAAGTATTTTTTTACTCTATAAACTATGATTATTAATAAATGATATAAATGATATAAATTAATAGATATTTATAAATAAATTTCATTTACATAACTAATATTTAATATATTATTTTTATTCCTTTACGAGTTTATTTACATTCATTTCTGGAGAATTCGTACATATTATTCATAATTATACAACATCGATATTATTATATAGCGTGACTAGTATAAAGATCCAATAATATACAAATTTAAAAAAACGTATGAATTCTTCCATATAAACAATGCGTGCAATTCTCGTATACACATTCTGTCATTTATAGCTCTATCATATAGGCCACGAAAAATAAGTACAATTTTTATAAAACAGTTATACATCAATAATAAAAATATATAATGGAACGGTAATGTAGAGGAAGTGAAAACCGAACATCTTATTTCCGGGGTAGGGTATATTAAAAATACAGGAAATGAATAACAAAACGATGCGTAATTTTAGGAAAATAATAATATAATATAATATAATATGATATACAATATTATTATACCTATAGTTTTAAATAAGAAGTTATCTGCACTACGTGCGTCGCGTATTTGGATTCATCTATTTACAAATCATTGGCGTGCCATGCCAATAATTATCTGCAATAATTGGTATGATTTTATAACTTATAAACATAAAAATAAATCTCCACATAAAACAATGTTTATACTTTCTCATATAAATCCAATGTAAACGTCACATTTTGATAAGAGGTGTAGGTGTATTATATATTAGCTCAAGGTCAACTTATCGATAACACCGAAGATAAAAAAACAAATAAACACACTTTACGTCTTGGAAATATCAACAGGGTCACATTCTCGTTTTTCTATTTTCCTACATCAAGTTAGCCATGAAACAATCTTAACTACGGTTTATAAGCTATGAGTCTTTGACGTAATAGTTAAAAATTCAAACGATTACTGATAACACGCCTACGCTCATAATAGTTAGATATTAACATATCACAAATACTAATATTGAACATTCTATAATGCAATATTCTCGTAAAGAAAATAACACCTAATTTCCGTTTATTACGTATGCAGTCTAAAATCTTACATTATCGTTTCTTTATCTCACAGACGTAGGTACATAATATTCACTATAAAAATAGGAATAATAATAAATAATAATATTATTCTACTTATTTTTCAACAAAATTCACTCTAGTCAGCTCTTATGTTTTATAATCACTGATTTGAAAATTACGTATTGTCTTACTTGTATTTAGTTATTTCTTTAGATTACAAAATTATGGTAAAAACATTTAATTAAATATCAATTTTAGAAATATATAAATTTAATTAGTAACTACGTTAAAAAAATGTTTGATAAATACAAATAACTTAATATATTATTTCATCATACACATTTGTTATTGACATAATATAATATAATAGTTTATTTTTTTTTTAGATATTTTATATAAAATTGATGTAAACTTTGTAGTACAAGGAAAAAAAATTATTTTCTTTGTCATTTTTATATTTGATTATTATATTGTTTTTACTAACAGGATGATATTCTATTTTTATTTTTTTAAACTAAATATTTTAATAGGTAATTTAAAAAATAAAATATCTTAATAATATACCCCTTGTATAATATATTAATTACAATAATTAATATTAAAATAAATATTATATAGTTTTATTTAAATATTAATATATATAATATGATGTATAAAGATTTAATTATAAATTATTATTATTTTATTATTAATTTAATTGTTTGTAAATTATTGTATTAAGAGAAATCATAGTATACCCCTACAACCTACTATACAATATCGCATTATAACCTGCAAAAAAAAAAAAATAAATAAAAAAGAGAAGAACCATAAGTTATAACTTTAAAAGAATACTTTCATAGAATTCAATTTTAATTTTAAAATCGTGAGAGTGAAATGGATATAATTATAAAATATGTTTACAATTTAATAAAATATAATTTGAAAATCGTTAAAAAGTATTTCAGTTCAATTTCATTATATAATTTTATTTTTTATATATAATTTTCAATATTTATAATCTTCAACAATTTGTCTAACAAAGTAACAGTTGTTTTCAAATACATTTAATAAATAACTTAAAACTTTAATAATGTGCATTCGTGAATTTCTACGTCGAGGCTTACGATCTCTCATTAGTTATTATGTCATCTTATTTTCTTATACAATGATCAAATAATATCTCACAAAAAACACCTTTATTCTTTTTTATTCAAAAAATCACGAATGTTTTTTTGATTAATAATATTATTTAATTTTATATTTATGACGGTTAGCAATAAATAAAATAAGAATTATAATTTTTTATAATTTTTCCTTATAGAAGGTATAAAAAAAAAACCGTAAATATAATTATATTCAATATATCTATCCCTACTAATTTATTTTTAATATTATAAATTCTCAATCAATTCATTACAAAAGTATGGTATAATTCATGAACAATATCCGTATGATTTTATTCTACTTGTCATAATTCTCTTAAAATATAATTGATATTAACATATTTCTATATATTTTTATGTCATGATTATAAAAAATTATAGAAACAATTTCGTGACAATAAATAACAAAATGTATCATATAATTTTCTTTTAATATTCTATCTTCTTTTTAATTTTACGTTTATTATAATATATAATAATAGGTATAATGTGATATTTTTATATCCACATGCTTATGAATTGTTCTATTACCTACCTATATAAAATATTATTCGAATTATATAATTAAATATGTTATAACTTAAAAAGAAATTCTTTATATTTAGTAATTAAAACTAAAACCCATTGTACTTTATTTATTTTTATTAATATAACTGAATAAAATGTGCGTAACGTAACGTAATGGAAACACGATACAATCCAAACTACTTATTAATTCATACCCAATTTATATTTCATAGATGCTATTTATTTATATATTTTTACAATGCATAATACTAAAAACAATAATAACCATTCACGTAAAATGGTCATGTTTAACCCGTTTTTCTGTTACAAATTTATAACATCATATATAATATTATTATACGTTCACGTAATACAATGTTAAAATAAATATTAACTATAAAATATTGAATTGTATTATTTTTTTTACTATTATTATTGTCTCATTTTTCTATTTTTTTAATATTACAAAGCATATATTAAAACTGACTAAGTTTTTAAACATTACGTATAGGTATAACAACAACGCTCTCACACAATATTCTTCATTGAATACGTACAATCTACATATTTGTTTAACGAGCGTGTTTATCAGTAAATACGTTACTATGCCGCGGAGCATCGAGTTTATCTTTTAGCAAATCATAAATGAAAAATATCCCTATTAACACGTCCGTACAATACTTAGACCTCGTTAATTCTCGTAAAATCTTTGGGTGTGTACATAATACATTGGAACATTTACAACACCTTCGGTTTTGCATATTATCTAATTCAGTTATGTCACGTATAAGTGACACCGTATGCCCTGAAAGTGTCACCTTTTATATATATATATATGTTGTTATAATTGGCTATGTACTGCAACTACATGATAGAATACAAACATACCGACCTTAAATAAAAGGTACCTATTCTAATTTATTGGTTTTATAATGATGTATCCCTTTTTTTTGTCTGTAGACAATTACAATTTTTCTACCGGAAATATAGCTCCAATTTTCATGAGTAGCATGAAGTATTATAAAATGGCGTGGATGAAGATAGTATTGGTACTTTATTTCGGACATTTTTCGAATTTCTCAAAATTTTAACCTATGCGATAAGAAAACTACTAAAAAATAACAAAAATACGAAATTTTTCACGAAATTGATTTAAATATTTAATAACTTAGGCAATATTGAACTTAGAGAAATGAAAATTGTATTGTATGTTCACATAAGCACTATATTATATATATATATATATTATACACATATACGTGAAATCTCAAATCTCAATTTATTTTATAGGTGTTTAAATTTGAGATTTTAGTAAAATCGATAATTATAGTATGGTACGTATAATATAAATTACATATGGATTCTTATTATTTCTCAATATTTTACAATACATAATGTTAAATAAAATTGAAAAAATTTTATTGAAGCTAAAATATACAGTGGCGGATAAGCGTATCGGGAAACCGGGATTTTCCCGGTGAGCCTCATCGTATGGGGCCCTCTGGTGGCCCTGGATCAACTATTTATTTTATGTTTGAATGACATGAAATATTTATTACAATATAATTTCGAATTGTATATAAATTATAAATTTACTCGTAGATAGATACATACACATATATTAATAATATATTATTGATTTAAGAATACATTTTTTGAAGTATATTTAGTTATGAATCAGTACAATTTTAAAAGCTTGAAATCCAAAATTGCCAATTTTAATAAACATTACTATGAAATAAAATAAAAGTTAAGTAATATGTCGTTAGGCTCCTATAAAGTTTTCAGTTAAATCCAAAATTACTAATTTTATCATAATTATAAAGAAAATAATGAAAATTTAACGAAAGTACATAATTTTCACGAAAAATTGATGTAACTACAATTTCAAAATTTAAATATATATTACTAAACTGAGTTCTAAATTATTGTGTATATTATATTTACGATTTTATATATATATATATAGCTGTTTAAAGTATAAAAGAAGAAATAATACTTTTATTGAAACGATAAAGACATAAAGCGTATAGTATTGAATTTTGATTCAAATTTGAATGCAATGATGAATCATCGCATTCGAAAAACAATTTTGAGCAAAGTTCTGTCAAATATGGGCAATGGGCATATAAGGGACTCATTTAGAGATTTTATAGGCATTTATATTGAATTTAGAGACTTGAAAGTTTTATTGTATATTCATATATGTACTTAATTGTTTGTGATAAAATTTTAGATCTCATAATTAATAAATAATTATACATAATAAATTAATAATTTTTCTATACTATAAAGAATGTAACTGTAATTAACAGATATTTTAATAGATACTCGTAATATTATAATATACGCGTTTATTAAAATCTTCAACTAATGTACACTATATGATTATCAGTTATTATAAATTATTTGTTTTATAAATCAGAAAAAAATGATACATAACATTGCATAATTAATTGAATAGTAACGTGTTTGATTATGACAAAAAATAAATTAAATAAAAATAAGAAATAAGAGATTACAATAATTTGATTCCCAGAATAGAATAATTATTATATATGATAACAAATATATACTAACTAACAGTATGAGTATTATTAATAAATTATAACTGAAATTGAATGATTATTAAATTATTAAATTGAATATTCACTAAAAATTCTCAAAAAAAATAATACTATTTTTTTTCTTCTTATGAATGAATAATATTATTTGCTAAGTTCAATGTAAACAGTAAAAATAATGTGAAATTATAATTTTATGTTTACATTTTGGGCGTGATTAATTGATATTAGGTAATAATTTTCAAACTACTGACACAGTAGTTACAATGTATTCGAAACCACGCATGTATCGAAAGTGAAATAATTATTCAAACGCTATACGAACACAAAAAAAGTAACCAAATTCTCGGTAACAAAAAAAATTATTAAAAAGAAAAAGTACATAATACAGTACGTTACTCACTTTGTATCTCTTCAATAATGCTCGTGCAATCATAGTGAAGCGACACAAAACTAAAACGGGACGCGTCGCTCGCGCGAATGCGTCTCCGGGCAGCGCGCTTATGCAAACATTACCACTCAGTAGACGTTTATGTTGCGTTTGCGGTATTGTCAGTGGTCGTTGTAGCTTATTATCGATACCGTCGGTCGGCCTGCGGTTTGCGTTTTCCGGACGGGAAAGGGCTTTGTGCGGCACCCGAGGAGATCGAAGGTTAGATGCACAACGCGCAACACACTCCCATATTTGTCGGCAAATGTTTACAATAAATATTACAATATTATATATTATTATCGTTTATGTAGCCCTGTCAGTGTGCGTAGAATAATTTCATTGTGAATGTATTATACCATGTGTACGAGACGGTAAAACAGTGCACGGGTCATAACCAAACACCGTGAAATGTCATGGACGAATGATGGGTCATTAATAAAGGAAACCCAACGAGTTAGGTACTTAGCCGTAATACCGGTCCCGAGCACTGCGGGTGATGAAAGGGTTGAGTACCTTACGGACAACGTTATCTGCAGTCTGCGTTGAATGCAGTAAGTTGCATCGTGCACTGCGACGACCACCGACCGATTCACATCACGGACGCGTATTATAAAATGATAACAGAAACATTAAACACACGAATAACCCGAACGAATGTTATCAGGAATAATTTTAAATCAACGTGCGTTTCGAAAACAAAACAAAAACGAATAAAAACTACAAACTTCACACAAAAATATAAATATATTACAATGTAATATGCTATGAATTATAATTATATAAAAATATATTTTCGAAACGCTATAATAATTTAGATAATATATTAATATATATTGCATGGATAATTATTTAGAGGAACTGCTACTTATGGACCACGCTACTAAATTAAAATCATTTTTTTTAATTTTAATAGAGCTAGTTTGTATTGCAAAATTATAATTTCCCATCCATATAATTGAGTACCTACTTAGTTTACTTTAATTTTAGATTTTTAGCGAATGAAGTGTCTTTTTTCTCTTTTTCTTTTTATCTATAATCACTTTTTTATATGCCGAAAGAAAAATAAGAAATACTCCGATTTTCAGGAATAGCATATGTTGCCGGTTGAAAAGTGGATTTAGTTGGTACTTTAAGGGGTACTTTATTTAGGTCATTTTTCGATTTCTCAAAATTGACTCTATGCAATAGGAAAAACGACCAAAAAATGTTGAAAAAACGGTGTTTTTCACGAAAAACATTTTGATGAAATCTATTACAATATTTCACGATAACTCGAGCAATTTTAAACTAGGAGACTTTTGTGGTTGTTTACATAGCACATAGGTACTATACTACTATATATTATATAGGACATAGGTGATAACATTTTGGACCATTAGGTACGTTCATTTTTCTACAAAATATTAAACTTTGAATGTTTCCTAAAATACTAGTTTCTATTTATATAATATTTGATAAAATTATCAATTTTGGGTATTAAAGTCAGAAAATTTTATTGAAATATACTCACATATTACTTAACGTGTTTATAACATGATATAAAAATAGTAGAAAAATCCCAGGTGTCATTTTCTTTTTGTAGCTGTTTTAAGTTGATATTTTTAGTATAATGAAATATTTAAGAATCCATATTAGTATTCTTCTTATTATTTCTCAATACTTTTACAATAATGATTAATAAAAAATCAAAATATTTTGAAAAATTTTGTAAATGTTATTAAAACTCAAATACATATTACTTAACTCAGTTCCAAATAATAGTAAATATGACATTTATCAGTTTGTTTGGATTTTTTTTTTAGAGCCGTTTAAAGGATAAAAAAAAAGAGCTTTTACTGCTGTATAGTGTTTATAAAAGTTATATGCGTAGGACGTAGGTACATAGGTACACGAGAAAGCAGTACCCTTAATATTATTTTTTTATTAGACATCCTTAATTTTTTTAATGAATAAGTTATAATTTTATTAGAGTATTCACTACAATCCTAATTTTTTTGTACATTAATTTTTATCAAATATATGGTTTATAATAATATACTTTAAAGTGTTACTTCAGGTAAAATTAAAAAAAAAAAAAAACTATATTTAGTACATTAATACAATATAGAGATTCTTATATAATATCGTTTCTAATATTTTGGAATGCAATGATTGATCATTGTTTTCAAACAAAACAATAAATAATAAAATATTCCATCTTATCTTAACAGAACGAAGGACAAACTTTTACCACTAGATCCGGTCATCTTAATACAATATAATAGCGTCAAACAAGTAATATTAAGAAGACAGAATTTATGTTTTTAATAATTTATATTTAAATATACGAGTATATTAAATCGAGAAATTTATCATATTACACTAACAAATTGCACTTCATCATTATATTACATTACACTAATATATATATATGTAGGTAACATACAAATTAACTTAGACATTTATTTATTTATTTTAATTAATAATATGAATACCTACCTACCAATAAATTATTTTATTTTTTTGGAAACCAATAACACTTTTACTCATTATCTTATCTATTGCTTTTTTTTATATAAATACGATACATACGTATTACAAAATTAAAAAAAATATATTATTTTAAATTTCAATGTAAATAAATGATAAACTAGTAAAGTAAGTTGACAACTTCTATTTGCATGTGCGTTGTACTATAGACAAGAGTATAAACTCTTGAATATTATACATTATATACAGGTATATATTATATATATTTCAGTTATAATGATATCCATAATTCCATACATTTACAAGTTAAGGTCATATAACAATAAATTGTCATTAGTTTTGTTCATAATTCGATAACCTTATTTAGAATAATTTTGTTTTAGTCATCCATTTAATAAATTAGTAATGCTGGACGATAAGAGTATACTTATACATATTTCCAAACTAAATAGATTTTAAACGTATGCATTACTTGTTTTAGCTACAAATAACTATTACTATATATTAACTATAAATTATTAATTTTATATATTAAATGAAATACCTAAATACTTTAAAATGTATTTAATAAAATGGCTTTGAATCCAATAATTTTCTTTTTTAAGGTATATTAAATACATGAACGCACATAATGAACTTAATCGATAATCAAGATGTAACGGTTTAGTATGGACGGTAAGTTTTTACCGTAAACTAACAATTATCAGTCACGATAATACTTATGCTCAAAGAATTTAATTTTTATTTAAGCTAATAATTGCTCTATTTTTATTTCCAATAATGTTTGATAAAATTAGCAATTTTTGGTATTAAGGTCTAAAAATTTTACTAAGTACCTATATATACATAATACTTAATATCATATCAAAATATTAGAAAAATCTTTAGTCTCAATTTTTTTTTTTTTTTTTTATACCTATTTTAAGTTGATATTTTTAGTTTTTCATTTTTGTTCTTTTGATTTTATATCGGATGACACTTTACTACCCGATATAATGCTTCGATTTTCACAAATAGCATGTTTCCAGTTGGAAAGTGAATGTAGTTGGTACATTATTTAGGACATTTTTCAAATTTCTCAAAATTGACTCTAAGCGGTAGAAAGAACTACCAAAAAACGGCATTTTTCACGAAAACTGAAATTTCGAAGAATTCGATTTCAATATTTTACGATAACTCGGGCAATTTTGAAGTTAGGGACTTGACAATTTTATAGGGTGTTCATTTATGTACTATATGTCTATATGAGTACCTATATGGTTCCTATATGTGTAATAAATGTTTAATTAATTCCTACATTATCTGACTGAACTTCACTCAGAATTGTTTTTCGAATGCAATGGTTTATCACCCAGTTATCATTGCATTCAAATTCTAATTAAAATTAAACACTATGATTTGCACACTTATATCCCATGCGGCAGGAGTATCAGCTCGTCTTTTTTTTTAGATTAATATTAGTAGTAGTGTATACTGTATATAGTATGCATTCATAACGATATATCATATATATATATATATTGATATAGAATAATTTATAAATTGTACACTACACGTTTCATATATACATTATACATAATATTTTACACGTGAAAATGTATACATCTTACTAACTAAAATCTATTTGATTTTTTAATTTTTGACCAATAATTAATTATTCTATATATTTTTTATTGAAAAAAATTGACCATATTCTTTTTAATTTTAAATTGTGAACGAAGCGAAGAATTGATTGATTTTGCAATGTGTGATTTTTTTTTTTTTTTTTATTTGAAAACACTTTTAATAGGTACCCAAAATAATGCTCCAATGTTAAGTAATATGTCAGTATACTTCAGTAAAATTGTAAGAACTTAATGCCCGAAATTGCCAATTTTATTAAACATAATATATACCTTATAAAAACAAGAATTTTATGAAATATTCAAAGTGCTATAATTTGTAGAAAAATCAACGTAACGATCCCAAATTTTTATCATATATATATAGTACCTATGTGAACACCTAAAAAAATTTCAAGTCTCTAACTTTAAAATTGCTTGAGTTATCGTGAAATATTGAATTCGAATTCATTGAAATTTCAATTTTTGTGAAAAATGCCGTTTTTCGTTGTTTTTGGGGCGTTTTTTCTACTGCTTAGAGTCAATTTTGAGAAATTCGAAAAAAAACCTAAATAAAGTACCAACTACATCCACATCCAAACCGGAAGCAAATGCTATTCGTGAAAATTGGAGCATTATTTCGGATAGTAAAAGTGTTTTCAGATATAAAAAAAAAACAAAACAAAACAAAAAAAAAAAATCACACATCATTGTAAAACCAATACATTCTTCACTTCGTTCAGAATCTTAAATAAAAAATATAATGAGAAATGTGATTATTGTGCAAGATAATTGTTATATTTATTTACACTGCTATATTACTAAAGAAATCCTGTATACAAATAAATTTGCATACATTAAAAATAGTAACTTCCAAAATAAAATAAAATATTGTAAAGGCAATAGTTTGCAAGTTATTAGTAATAATTACAAATCATTTTAAATATCATATTATCATATAATTAAATACAGTAATCATACAATAATAAAGAACATTTATATTTAAACATTCGAATTATGGTCATATTAAATCATATGTTTATAATATATGTATGTGTATATCTGTCTTTATCCATGGCTAGTTCGTCATCATTCATATATATTTATATATTATATAACAATGAAATAATTAAAATTTAGTATAACAAATCTACATTGTTATATAAACAATGGCGAAATTATGGGAACTTAACCCCCATTAAACTTAAAAAATAGTCACCATTAACAATTTTAAACACGCAATGTATGATGATAACTGATAAGTGCATAAATGATAGTGATATATTATATTAATATGTAGGTATATTTATTTCATAGTTTTAGTTCCCTTCAAAATTTATACTAACATTGGCTCACTTAACTTTCAAATAAAAAGTATAAAATCATTATAAATCACTTATTAAAAAGTTATAACATGCACAATAATAATAATTATGATGTTATATTGTTCACTTATTAATTATTAATCAATATACATATATATATATATATATATATATATTGTTACCTATATAATGATAATGTTGCCGATATATGATATAGCTATTAATAACCAAATTATGATTAAACATATTTATATTGATTTATCTATTATATCATTAATTTTTGAATGCAAAATTTTTATGAATGTGTATCATATTACTCGTATTATGCCTAATCATTTACGTTATCATTCAGCATTCTACTTCTACTGAGATTAAGATAATGTTATTTTAAAAATTCATACAAAATTATCCAAGAAAAGGAAAATCACTACTACATAATAATACTCATATATAGGTAAGTATTTAATGTATTATTTTTTAGAATTCAAGTAACTTACTACATTATGTTATAAAAGCTGAATTTACTACATTTAATATACAACTTAAGTACCTACCTAAATACATTTTTTATTCCCATAATATAACATTATAACGGGTAGTTTTTATGGTTATTGTTATTTGTTTTACAACAGCCGTTTTAAACTTGTACATATTTATTATTTAGATGCAGCTAGTTATGCGTAGGTGTGTCTATGCATTAACCTTAATGGTATAATGTAGCATTTGTGAACATTTTTTTTTTTTTTACAGTTAATTTAATTACGTGATATTTAGAATGTAAGAAATCTACATAACAATCATTATAGAATAATACAATTGAATTATTACACATAGTAAGAACATAGTGACGAAAAAGCACAAATATTAGGCATTAAGATAAGAATAATTAAATTATTTCTTTGAAGGTTGTCTACTACGTATAAACTTCTTTAACATTGAGTTATTTAATTTTATAATATTAGGTATGGAGTTTAATTATGTTTTTTTATTATTTGAGCAAAATACTATAAACTACCAATGAGACACCCACATGGCTACATCTGACATTTTAATATTTCCAACCTCATAAGAAATAAAAAAACATAATAAATAGTTTTACGAGTGTAAAAAAAAATAATGAATTAAATCGAAACATTCAAAATGTACGTGTTAAGCAAGTAAGTATCAAATAGCAATTTGTTTAAATTAAGGAATTAATAGTCACCAAAAAAATTCATAACTTTAGATACTTACTCAAAAGGCAACTTTCGGTAGTGAATATTTAAGGAGTATTATATAGGCAATAATCGAATTTATTTAATAACGTTCGGTGAAAATGTGTATAACTTAAAACATGTTCAAATTACACAATATTAATTTTTGTGTCTGTCTTAATATATAGGTATTATTGTAATCTTACAACATTGTATATTTGAATAAATATTCATATCTATAACTATATGAAATCAAATATTAATATTGTAGGTATATTTAAATATTTTATGTAATAATTTCTTTCAATCAATAGATAGAAAAAAAACAAAATAGGTAAGCAACACGCCTTGATATTAAATACATATTATAAAGATGATTGTTTCCATGTTATGAAAACAATAAATTCAAATTCAATATTGAAATAAGTGTAGGTCTTACTGTTGTATATAATATATAATAACTTACTGTTATATTTTATATAATTTTATTTATTTTAATATATATATAGAGAGAGATATTATTAGATATTATAAAATAAACGTTAGGTATAACGTTGTAAATTATAACTTATAACTAACAATCGTTATTCAATCATAAGAAAGTGATCATGAACTGTTAAACCACATACAACATTGTAGTACACTGTACATGTGCATATTACATTATTAGTTATTACTTATTTGTATAGTATTAATACTTATTACACATTATACCAGATACAAAATTATGTAAGAATACAAAGCACATTGCTCATACGACTATGGCTACTTTGATGAATTCAAAGACATAATAAAGTAATAACTAATGACCAATTCATTAATGGGAAAATAAAATAAATTATCAATGAATCGGGGAAAAAAATATAACCGTCAATACATTGTTTCTACCTCAAGAATAAAAAATAGTGCTCATACTGCTGTGGAAGGGATACAGGTGTAAAGAGGATAGTGTTGAATTTTATTTAAAATTTGAATGCAATAATAAATCATAATAATCGGAAATACGATTTTGAGCAGAGTTCATTAGATTACATAAAAAATTTAAATGTTTACATTCATACAGTCTCTACGTTCAATATACTCGTAAATGCCCATAAAACGCCTAAATGAGTCAACTAAATACCCAAATCTGACAGTATTTCGATCAAAATCGTTTTTCGAAATTTTATTAAAAATTCAACACTATACTCTTTAAACCTGTATCCTTTCCATAGCAGTACCAGCTCTTATCATCCTTTAAATTTAAGCAGCTATAAAAAAAATTGTATTCACAATTATTTGGAACTGAGTTAAGTAGTATGCATTTGAACTTCGATAAAATTTACAAAATTTTTTTGTTAATTTTATATCACATTATTTTGTAATATTTAAATATAATAAGAAGAATCCATGTAAACACTTTAAAATTTAAATATCGATTTTACTAAAATTTTAATTATGAATACAAAAAAAAAAAATTGAGATTTTTCAAATATTTTAGACCTACGTTAACCAATATGTTAGTATGCTTCACTAAAATTATCAAAATCTTTCAAAATGTTTTGATATTTTTATTAATTATTATTGTAAAAGTATTGAGAAATAATAAAAATAATACTGATATGGATTCTTAAATTTTCGATTACACTAAAAATATCAACTTGAAACATCTATAAAAAAAATTTAGATTGGTATTTTTTCTAATATTTTTGTATCATGTTACGTAATAAGTGAAGATACTTTAGTAAAATTTTCAAACCTTAAAATCCTAATTTACCAATTTTATCAAACATTATATAGATAAAAACAAGAATTTTAGTAAATATTTAAAGTTCTATATTTTGTAGTAAAATTAACGTAACGGTTCCAAAATTTTATCATAATATATATAACTGACCTAAATAAAGTACCAACTACATCCATACTCTCTAATCGGAAATATATGCTATTCGTGAAAATCGGACCATTATTTCGGTTCGAGAAAGTGTTTACAGATAAAAAAAAAAAGTCACACATCATAAAACTACTACATTTTTCGCTTCAATCAAAATATAAGATAATCATTCTTAAAGTTATTAGGTATCTACTAAGAACCAATATACTCATATTGAAACCATTCTGAATGTTAATTGTTATAGAAATAATTATTTATTTTTTAATAATCAAACCTTAACTTATTAAAAACGCACGGAAGGTATTTTGCAAAAGAGCAAAATCCGAAAGTAAACATTATTTATAAATAGATAAAATATTAAAATATATTAGTTATATATTATACCAATGTTACGATAATAATATATGAGTACCTAATTATAACCAAATATTATGTTTAAAAATCTTTAAATAAACAAATAGGCATAAAAAAATCATAGAAAAAAACATTGTATTAGGTATATAATAAATAATAATTATATCAATATTTCAAAGTACTGTGATTTTCAAACGACTCATGTACTGTCACTATTAGTATAAATTTCGTTCGTTCGTAAATAATATTCATACTCTAAACCTACGTAAAACACACTCGTTAGTCATCTATTCTGAATTTAAAAGACCTCCAATCCTACGGTTTCATTGTGTTCTTGCCCAAGATTAAACGGTCGTGATGCAATTGTTCGTCTATGATGAACACGCTATAATATATTCAATTGCATAAATAACGACAATATCTACGGAAAGCCGCACCAAAGACACCACCATATTATTATAATATGATATAGGTACAAAACGTAAACTTTATTTTACGAGAACAAGCAGACATAATATTATATTTTAATTAATTTTGATAACTAATATAATAAAAAATTGAATAAAAAATAATTACAAGTGGTGTAAATTAACATAAGTAGAGTCGTAGAGCAAGAATAACCTCGAAAGGGATAATTAGTAAAATGTGTACATATCCATTTTTATATAAGCGATCCAGAAACCACAAGGAAATAATAATATATTAAAAGTATTTTCCAAAAATAGATTACATTAATCTTTGCATCTTATCGACGAAACGTTTAACAAAAAAACACTCATCTTTAGCCATTACGTCAATAATATTAATTAACCTATTTTTAATTGTTCAATTAACAACAATCATAAAATAAATAATAGTACCTTTATTATTTTTATAACTTATTATGACATTGAGATTTTACCTCGGATTTTACTAAATTGGTAATTTATAAAATATTTATTTTTAAATCCGTTATAAATAATTATGTAATTTATTTTAATAAATAATTGTTCAAATTATAATATAATATAAGTATTATAATCTGTAAATGTAGAGTGCTATTACAGTATTACGCAATAATTTACGAAAATTAAATAATTTTTGAAATATAACAATCGCTTTAGATTAGTTAAAATATATTTATCTTTACCTTGATTTAACATTATATTTTTATAGTTTATACGGTCTACGAGTTCGTAAATATTAAATTACGGCGTTAAGAGAACGAGAAGGATACTTATCTGAGCACGGAAATTAAATTTAACTTAAATAATAGTTTTTATTAATATTGCCTAAGTACATACGTATTATATAAAAAAAAAAACCATCAAAACTGCAATACAGACATTTACACATAACACATCAGTAGTCGTATATACAATGACCGAGACAATGACCTAATTAAGCAGAATTTTTTTTTTCGTTTTAATTTTGTTATCATTTAAGTTTCTATAATTTTTTTGATTAATTGGGTAATTTTTTTTAATTAGAAATAAATATTGTTATTTTTAAAAAACCTATAAACATATTTTGACAAAATTACAAAATGGAACGTTTGGTACCTACCCAAACCGCGTGTGAATTTTAATATACACATATTATATTAATATGTGTATTTTAAATATTATTATATAATATAATAATATATTATATATAAAAAAAGAAAAAAAACAGTAACAGTTTATAGTTACTAAATATCGATCATAGTAATGATACAACGATAACATTATAATAATACTATTGTTTAAATAATAATAATAATAATAATAATAATAATAAAACATAATTTAGGTACATTGAGATAAATACTTTAATAATTGTGACACTTATTGACACATTATTGTCATATTTTATTATTATTGTATTCGTACATAATAAATATGCCACTCGAATTTTATGAGATGATTAAATCGTCTAGTTTTATCGACCATCAATTATTATATTATTATTACTTTCAGTGCTCGATCTACCAAAGTACCAGACACTCATTGTTGGAAAATAAAATTTAAAAAAAACAAAAACAATAAATCGTTCTCAATAAATTGGCATCCGCAATAATTATTTACAACTACGAGTCTATAAGTACTCGGAACGATAATATTATGTTTATAAACAAAATCATATTTTATTACTACACGTTCTGACGGATAGTTGCGATTTTTGCAACAATTTCTAAACGGAATCCCAAATACAACCAATAGACAAATGCCTACCGTCCAACATGAGAAAACAAATTATTAGACTTATTTATTACTCATATATTATTATAGGTATACTATTATTACTTTATTATTCAAATACCTACTTCTTATTTTAGTCTTCTTCTATCCGAGTAATAATTTCTCTACACAATATTACACGTTAATAGCGTAATGCGTTATAAACTGAGAAATATTTGTCACTATAATATTATTATTATTTATTGAAATTGTTCTCGTACGGTTAAGTAAACGTTATCGACCGCGACGCTAATAATTTGGCGCGTGTCATACGACCGTACCGATAAAGTCCGTGGGAAGTAATGTATTAATAAAATAATATTATTACATTAAAAATATATAGGCCAAGTAAATATTTACATATTTATATTCGGATGGAATATAACGTAAAAGTATTTGTGCGCTTACCGTCAAGTTGTTCAGCGATATTCCACTCCTGACTTTCAGATACTTTTTCCGCAACACTCGCAAAACGACGTAGGCCATGTTCACGATCCATATGACAACGCATTAAATAATAATATAATAAAACGTAATTTTGGGGAAAAAACTAATTGAAAACGCAACGTACTTTAGTTACATTTTCGGCTCGTTCGTCGGAAATGCTAGAAAAAAAAAATAATAACACCGGCAGCGATGACGATATAATAATTACAAATTGTTATCACATCACAGATCGACCGGTTACTGGTTAGTTGTATACCTAGGTATGGTTACAGAAAATCGGAAATTTAACAAATCGCCATACGAAACGAAAATACCGAAACCGGCGACGGAGAACACGACAACAACGACACCTGCACGCGCGCTTAACTAATACGCTCATAGAAGTGCCGGCGACGGCGACGAGAGTGGCTTCGGTTCGTAACACACGGATCACGTGGTCTGCATCGATGACACGCGGAGGGAAACGATAAAGACCCGCGGCGGGGAGACCAACATAAATATTGTTATTTGTTATTATTTTATTAATTATGTATTATCGTTATAAACTTACATACGAAAATGGCAAAAATATTATAAATACAATTTTATGACGAAAAATACCAATAATAATAATAATATTGTCGAATTACCGAGAAGCGCCATGTGCTGTCGCACATCCGATTCAACAATTTATTGTAAACTATAATAACAATACCGTATATTTTTAAATATCTTTACTGTTTAGTTTACAATAATATTAATAAGAACGTAAATTAAATTTGTATTTTGGAGTGGATTCAAGAATAAAAATTTTTCCAAATTAATTTACATTGGTAATATTTATACTATAATAATTATTTTATTAATGACTAGATAATTTAGGTCATTCATACGAGGCACAAAATATTTATTTTTTCTGACAAAAATTTTCATTTCTTTCAAATATACTATTTACGTCTTGAACACTCACTACTAATGGCGTAATAATATTATAATAATTTACGTGATAATACAAAAATGATAGAAATTTATTGAACTCAAGGCTTAACCAACGAAGCATATTGTTTTAGATTCTGAGCGAAGCAAAGAATGTATTGGTTTTACAATATGTCTTTTTTTTTCTCATTTTTTTTTTTTATTTCTGTAGACACATTTACTACCCGAATAATACTCCGATTTTCACGAATAGCATATAATACCGGTTGAAAAGTAGATGTAGTTGGTAAATTATTTAGGTCATTTTTCGAATTTTTCAAAATTGACCCTATGCGATAGAAAAAACGACGAAAAAATGATGAAAAACCTGCATTTTTCACGAAAACTGTAATTTCGAATTCGATTTCAATATTTCATGAAAACTCAAGCAATTTTGAAGTTAAAGATTTAAAAATTTTATTGGGTGTTCACATAGGCACCATATATATATAAGTGATAAAATTTTGGAACTGTTAATTTTTCTACAAAATATAGGACGTTGAATACCTATTTCATAAAATTCTTGTTTTTATTAAGTATATAATGTTTGATAAAATTGACAATTTTGGGCATTAAGGACTGAAAATTTTACTGAAGTATAATCACATATTACTTTACATCATTGCTGTCATCATGATTTATCATTGCATTTTCTAACTAAAATTAAACATTATGATTTGCACACAGCACACCTATATCCCTGCGGCAGGAGTATCAGCTATTCTTTTTTATTAACGCTGTTCAAAATAAGATAATTTTAATGAAATGAATATTGTAAATAAGTATTTTTATTAAAAATATTTAAATTTAAATTTTTATGTATTTTAAAACATTTAACTTTTAATTTATAATTATAGTTCTGTAATAATTTAATTTTATTGTTTTAAATTTTTTTCGTACTATAACACAATTTTTTCATACTTTTATAAAGTTATAATTTAAAAATACAAAATATAATGAGAAATGTGATTATTGTGCAAAATAATTGCTATATTTATTTATACTGTACGCTATACATTATACAATTAAAGCAATCCTGTATACAAATCAAATTTGTATACATTAAAAATGATAACTTCTAAAATCAAATAAAATATTGTTAAGACAATAGTTTCCAAGTTATTAGTAATAATATTACAAATCATTTTAAATATCATATTATCATATAATTATAAATACAGTAATCATACAATAATAAAGAACATTTAAACATTTTGAACATTCCAATTATGGTCATATTAAATCATATGTTTATAATATATGTATGTGTAATGTGTATATCTGTCTTTATCCATGGCTAGTTCGTCATCATTCAAGATTTCCAGCATCACCAAGTCCTTATGGACTCTTCCTATCCATTTTTGTTTTGGATGGTCGAGCGGTCTTTTGCCCTTCGGTTTTCAGTTGGTAGTCACCAACTACAGTTGATCAAATGTATAGCTTTTCAATAATTGTTTTCATTTTGTTTTAATATCATAAAATAAATTTTAATTGGTACATCGTACAAGCAGTGCTCGAATTGGGGGGAACGCAGGGGAACGAGCTCCTCTTCAATTTTTTTTATATTTTGAAAGCACCCCTTTAAATTATTTTCATTCGAACGGGGGACGGAAAATATTATTTTATTTAAACAATATTTAAATTTTGATTAAAGGATGATTCTTTGATAATTTATAATAAGAACAAAAATCTTATCTATTTATGATAATTAAAATTATATTTTTTTTATCACGTAAATGCATTATAAATTATAATACATAGATAATATACCTAAATAAATTTGTTATGACTATAGATATTATAGATACCACGGTCAATAGTACGCCACACTGTCTATGATCTAACCACGTTATATTTACATAATTGCACGATGTAGATAAAATTTATTTACATCTTGGATAATTACCATAGTTTTCTGTGTAATTACTGCGGTATCTAGATACTACTCTCATTGTGTAAACAAGCTTTTATTGATAACTTATTGATAACATCAAATATTTTTTTATTTTTTATTTTTATACTTTAATAAATTAAATTTTTTAATTATTATTTATTAATTACTATAATTATTTAGAATTAAAATCAGCGTAACTGTAATATTTCTAGATTAATTAAATAAAATATGTAATATATCTACGTTGCACTCAATAAACTTTTGGGTTCCTACGACTTTTCTTAAGATATCAATGATATCATATAAGTATAAAATCAATTACGTAATAATTATAGTTTCCTCGAATTTCATATTTTTCTTTCGTTTTTCACTAATTATTATTCCCATCCTGTTGGAAAAATTATTAAATAATGACATGAATAAATTACTAACTAGATGCAATTCTTCAGTAAATGCATATCCTATTAGTGGTGTTCAGACAATTATTTCAACCCACAAAAATCCATTAATATTTCAATGTAATTGAACCACTTTCACTGCCCTATATCGTGTTTTTATGATGGATACAGACATAAATTAAAATAAAAGATATAAATAATTGTAATTTGTAAAACACTTCGCTCAGAATCTAAAAGTAATATTTTTTACTATAATCTATTTAATGTATATAGTCTCTTACACAATTTTTTATGAACTAATATTTATATTATAACATAATTCTTATACTGTGATTATAAATTTATCACAAATTATATTTTACTGTAATTACTAATTTAATATAATATGTATTTGTATTTATTATTTATTTTGTTTCTATTAAAATTTACTTCTTTTGTCTTTTCCATATTATATGTGTATTCTTAATAAATCTATATACTATAGTATAATTTATATTAATTTATGAACTATAGTTATATTATCAGCGTGTCTATTGTATTACAATATATTATAACAAAAATTATATTAATCAAATTGTATGATTTTATTATTATTTTTTTTTTTTTATCAATTTTCCATCATATAATATAATAACAATATTGACAATACAAATTTTAAACATACAAAATTAATGAATATTATACCAATAAAAATTAATTAACTTTTCGTGTTATTTTCTACGGAATGTTATGTATTTTAGTATTTTACACACTATTGTATAGTATTTTGTATACTTCAAAATAATAGGTCTTAACCTTGGAATATGGACGATTAGTTCTAAACATTCGAGTATTTTTTAACGTATATAATTTAAAATAAAACCAGGAAGTTAACGTAGGTATGAAAATGGATAACATATTTCAATATTTGAATAATTTTTGAAAAAATCATCATATAATATATCATTTAATTATAGGTGTATAATATATTAATATTAATATTACCTTTACCTATATTATAATAATATTGTTGATGTACATTAAAAATATTTCAATACAATTATATTTATAATTTATGCATTGTATACGTACAATATTTGCTTAAAAGTATAACAAATCATTCGAATCTGATTCATTTGTTTAATTTTTCATAAAGGATATTTTAAATTTGTCAAAGTTGACGTATTTTTTATTAGGTACTATCTAGTATTTAATGCCATAAAATACTATATCAATATATGTGTACCTTATAACAATAGAAAAAAAAATGTATAATTGTAACGTTTAGGTATGACTTAAATATTGTTATTTATAAAATTATATTACATAAAGGAAAGAAATACGTAATTAATGTTCATGATATAATAATGTTTAGTAATTATTATTAATGTTATTATTTATTAGTAACGATTAATAATACTTACTTAATGATAAAATAAAACAATATAGTGTAATTAAGATAATTTTGATCGGTATTATTAAACCATGCGATTGAAATTTAATGAAACAAATTATTATTGACATTTATTTTATTAGCATTTTAACAATCATTTTTAAATAATAAAAAAATATTTCCAAAAAACGTAATTTCCGATTTTTCGGATAATATAATACAGTCACAGTGTATGTGTAATTGTATGTTATATACATTATACAGTTTGGACAGTTAATATGCACAGTATATGGATAAATGTATCAAAATACATTTTGAAAAACATTTAATACACGAATGTGATATATTATATTTTTTATGATAACGATTAAACTATAACTAAAATAAATAGGTAGGTACAAAAAATAATATATTTTAGAAGCACTAATGGCATAATACCATAATAAACTATTAAAAAAATTTTCCCCGAGGAGTCGAAATTCTATTGAATTCCCAATTATGATATAATAAAGGTATTAAACTAATAAAAATAAACATGATTTAAGATATTTTTCAGGTTGAACATCAGACAAAAATTCTATCCATTATTATTCAGCATCAAAATTACTCTTTAAATCAACTGTGAAACTACTAACTAGCGCCATCTAATGAATAAATTTGTACTTTAAAGATATTAAATGAGTAAGACTAAAGCACTATAAACAGTAAAATTTCAGGTAGTGATTAGTGAGGTAGAAATGTAGAATGTCGTATGTGCACCAGCCATTTTGTATTTTTGTTTGCAAAAGAAAAAAGATTATCTGATAACCCATTAATGCCATTACCTTCTGACTTATGATACAATGTTTTATATAAGTATAACTGCTATTTAATTTTTTTTTTTTATGTATTCTTTAGGATTTTAAATTATTGAACAAAAATCATATTTTATAAAAAAAATACATTCCTTTTTATTGTATTGGTGATTTAAATAAATAATCATTGTTGTGTATAATAAATTTCGTGACTCAAAATTAATTGGTTTATTAAATTACAAATATATTTCATTGTTAACAGAGTAGATAGATGGCACTAGAGATATGACTGAAATAAATAACTTATGCATTTAATGCATCTTTCTTCTTTCTGTTATTGTATAAATACATAATAAAGATTAAATATACGAGTACACATAATAATATATATAATAATTATATTACTCATATAATATTTTAATTAGCAGTTTAGCACAAAAATAATACGAATAATAACAAGTAGGTATATATTATATAATAATAATAACGGTTAATTATTATATATTATATATTATATATTATATTATATTTTCGGGAAAATGTTCGTAATAATCATTGACTAGAATAGGTAATTAAATTGTCATGACATTATTGGCCAAACAATTTGTTCAATCCATGGAATAAATGCCGATACCTTTGTATAAACACCGGGTGAACCATTCGTGGCACAATTTCTTCCAAAAGACGTTATTCCTATTTGTGTCAACATGCACGTGTAATTGGAATGATTTATTTGAATTGGACCACCGGAATCACCCTATATAAAATTGTAAAATTTAACATTTGGAAATATGCACAAATACTAATTCAAAATTCGCACTCGACATGTGTCTCTTCCGCCATCCAAAAAACCTGCACATATCATACTATCTTTAACTATTCCATTCCGCAATTTCGATTTCCCATAATAAGAAGCGTAACTGGCATTACATTGGTTTATTGGAATTATGCCTAGTTCTACTTTTAATAAATCTGGACTGGGCGGCCCATCTGCAGATTATTTAAATTTGAATTTCGTGTTATTATAATATGAGATAATAATACATATATATAATATATATATTTGTATTATGATGTAGATATTTAAATAACTATATAAATTGATAAAACTTACCGTATCGAATTGTTCCCCAACCAGACGCTATTGTTGCTGAAGTTTGTAATATATGATTTGTGTTTAAGCAAATGGGCCGTATATATGGTGAAAAATCAACGTTTTTTTCTAATTGAAATAGTGCTATGTCATTGTACAACGAAGGTTTATGATAATCAGGATGTATTTTACGTTCTATTATTCGATAATCTTTGACTGAGTCAATATTCACAGAAATATAGTTCAGAGTGCCTAAACGAGCCCAGCGAGCATAGAGCCTTTAAAAAAAATATATATATATATATGTAGGTATATCGTATTTTCAGAATAGTAAAAATGTCAATTAATAGATAAGTATTTGTAATTAAAAAAATCACTTATTACCTAATAAGAAGTAATTAATTTATATTATAATATTATATAATAATGTAATTATGTAAATATTCGATAGGTAGGTAATAAGAATAACAATTGTAGCCATTAATTATAGGTATAATAATTGTACTATTTGTACAGTCTCATTACTGGTCGTCTATTTTTTCACAATGCGCCGCTGTTAAGATCCATTTTTCGCTGATCAACGATCCTCCGCAGGCCCAATAATCATCATTTATTGTTTCATTATATCCTAGCAAAGCCTATAATTGGGAATTGTATAAATAAATACAATAAGTTATTATACATTTATGAGTTATCAATAACTTAAAAATTGTATAAATTTATTATTTGTATAGTTACAAATTACCATATGTGGGAATTCTTTTAATTCAGCTTTTGAACCACCAACAATTAAGGCCTTGACCGTAATACAATCTTTAAATTTAATATATTGGCCGCTTGGTTTAAATGTTAATACTGGATCCTTTATATTAATGTAAATTAATTCCGAATATTTATGACACACTAAATTATATATATATATATATACATATATTATATATACGTATGTACATATATTATAGGTAATAAATTTAAATTTAATAATAACATACAAGTAGTCATATTAGAGGAATTACACATACGACGGTTACATATTATACGGTTAGATTTCATAAAATAATATTATAAACAAATAATTTTAATAGGTAAGGTTAATCGTTAATTTTTATTTAGGTACTAAATATATTTTAATCCAATTATTTAAGTTAAAGCTTAAAATATATCTATTCATTATTCATACAACAACTACATACTACAAGTCTACAAACAATTCAGTAATTTGTTAAATATTTTTAAAACAAACTATATTCAGTTACCGTATTTAGTTTCGCGTAAGCACGAGTTTATGTAAAATGTATGTATTAAATTTGTTATTATTTTATAAACGAAATAAATATTAGGTAAATTATACATTTACATGTATATTTTCTATGATTAAAAAATAAACTGTTCAAATTAAATTGTCTCATTAAAATATTAAATACTATAGTCCTATATAGTGTTTTAATATTATACCTACCTATAAATTAATAAATTAATAAAAAATAAAAAAAATTGGCAATCTTTATTTTTCTTGGTAATATCAAATAATGTATTAATTTTATTTTAAATACATACTTTCAGCAGCAGTGTAATGTGTTTTGGTTTTGGCAATCACTGCATCTGTAGTTGTATTGTGATTTTTTGTAGGATTATTTAAATTAGTAGCAGTGACATTATCTAGATTGTAAATATGTTATAATAATTAATTGTATTATTCATTATACGAGTACCTAACATGAATTATAAATAATACAATAACAATTAACAATATAACAGTATAAAAACTTTTGTATTAATTGTAGTGACACCGTGATGATAAATAATTGACTATGAACCTATAACATAAACTTGATAATTTATTTTGATTTTCGCTATCTGCTCATTCTGGGCCCATCACTATTTTTGTAATAATAATTGGTTTCCTATTATTACAGTTAAGTAGATCGAGGTGGGTCATTGACGGGTGGTTCGATGACACAAAAAATAAATATTTATAATTTATATTCATATATCATTTAATTTTAAATAAGACAAATTGGAATAAATTAAAATAAATGGTATTTGGTCGTGACCAATTAATAACCACAATTTACGAAAATATAGGAATTCAACATTTTTATATTTAACATAACTTTTCTATAAGGTTAATCATTATAATAATTAGTTAATAGATAATAACTATAGTTATATAATTTAGACTTGTAAAGAATATTTTTTTATTGTATTCAGAAAACATGTAGGAATAAATTATAAATGTAAAAAAAAAACAAGAAAAACGATACTGATGTGGAAGGGATACATATGTAAAGAGGATAGTGTTGAATTTTATTTAACATTTGAGTGCAATGATAAATCATAATATTCGTGAAAACGATTTTGAACGAAATTCATCAGATAATATATATGTATTGATTAAAATTTTTACATATATCAATCTCTATGTTCCATAAATAATTTTTCATAAAATCCATAATTGAGTCACCTAAATACACAAATTTGATTCGTACAGAATTGTTTGTAATGTTTGTATGGAATATAAAGATTTATGATTGCATTCAAATGTTATCCTCTTTATATCTGTATCCCTTCCACATCATTATACTTATACCTTCTCTTAATTTTTATACCTTAAACAGCTACGAAAAAGAAATCCGTAAACGTAATATTCAAAATTAATTAAAACTGATTTAAGTAAAATTTATTAGAGCTTCAATAAAATTAAAGCATTTATTTTACAAAAAATTATAGTAAAATATTGAAACATAATAAGAAAAATCCATATAAATATTTTAAATATTGATAATACAAAAATTTCAACTTTAAATACCTAAAAAAAATGATAATTGATATTTTTCTAATAATAAGGAAATACTTTAACCAATATGTAAGTATGTTTCAATAAAATTTTTGTCTTTTTTATTAATATTATAAATGTATTGAGAAAATGAGAATAATAAGAAGAATACTTGTATGGATTCTTACATTTCTGATTAAACTAAAAATTTCAAATTTAAACAAATTTAGAAAAAAATTGAGACTTTTTTCAATATTTTGATACTAGGGATACTTCAGTAAAATATTCAGTCCTGAAAACCCTAAATTACCAATTTTATCAAACCTTATATATATATAAAATGAGAATTTTAAGGAAATATTCAACGTTTTATATTTTAAGTATAGAGAAATTAAGCAATTGGTTTCAAAATTATATAAAATATATATAGTATCAATATAGAATATAGTACAAAATTTTCAAGTCTCTAAGTTTAAAATTGCTTGAGTAATCGTGAAATATTGAAATCGAATTCGTCAAAATTTTATTTTTCGTGAATATGCCGTTTTTTCACCATTTTTGGTTTTTTTTCTATCGCATTAGGTCAATTTGAAGAAAGTCAAAAAATGACCTAAATAATAAGTACCAACACTATCCACTTTCCAACCGGAACCATAGGCTATTAGTGAAAATCTGAGCATTAAATTAAGTAGAAAATTGTCTTTAGACATAGGAAATAAGACACACATCATTGTGATACCAATATATTTTTAGCTTTTTCAAATACATTTAAATTAATATGTTAAAAATAATTATTATTCGAATAAAGAAAGTTATTCAACATAAATTTAAGTTTTCTAGTTCTTTAAAAAGCTATGTATTATTTATCTCCACAAAATATTTTAAAACATAAGCACATACAACATACGAGATAATATAAATTACATTTTAAAACTATTTAGTTTATTTATTTTTCATATCTATTTCAGCAAAAAAATATTGAAATTAAAAGTAGGTAGTATTTTAAAATTGAATAAAAATTCTAATCAATATTATTCAAAATAT
>JAIUCT010000021.1:4677-28812 GCA_021307375.1 Tetraneura akinire | reverse complement strand
CATCATTGTAAAACCAATACATTCTTCGCTTCGCTCAGAATCTAAAAAGGATAGTGTTGAATTTTGTCTTTTGACAACATTCGTACTACGCACATCATCCGCGGGCTTGTGTAAAATAGTTAAAAGTTATAACATTATATAATAAAGTATGTGCATACGCTTGAAGTGTCTTTATAAACTCCTTTAAAAAAACATCGTGTCAACCAATTACTAATTACGAATTACCAACAAATTATCAAAAGTTTACTGGCTGAAATACTGAAAATTGCATATGAATATTGTGACTTGCGAGTACTGACTTCTAAGTTTGTGACAATGTGTATTATTTTTCTGTTTAACAGCAAACGACTATAGGAGAAAATATAATATAATATAATATACTTATAACTTAATTATATAATTCATTTGTTTTAATTCTACATATACGTTATTTATACATAAGTACATTTTTTTTTTTTTTTTACTTTTCTTTGGTTTTAGTAAGTGGTAAGTATTTTTACATTTTTTAAATTATAATTATTCAGTAGATTGAAGACAATAATGTCAAATTTAATACTATTGAATAATGTCTATAGGTATCTAATAAATAATTTTATATTTTAACTATGTATAGTCGGCAATATTTATAAAAATTTTAAAATAGAACGTAGAAGATATTTCAGTTATTTAATATACTACCTAGTACTTACTTACAGTCTACAACACTTATAACTAATTCACTTAAAATATGAAATTTTGAAAATATCTATTATAATTTGTAGCTATTAAAATCTAATAATATATAAATTATTAATATTTTAAAATTTAGAACATTTTTAGAAGAAATTTTCAATAAAGAATATTTAATAATACATATCGAATGTTGAATGTCATAATGGTTTTGTGCCCATGAATGAATTTAGAATGATTTTAATCTATTATATAATTTTTAAGGTTTTTCAATCAACTTTTGTATAAAATAAGTCATATTTTTCATTATTATATATTTTTTTTTAATTATAAATATTTATAACCGATAACGAAATTGAAACTACTTACAAATCAGAAATCGATATCGAAATAACTTGAAAACCGATATTCAAAATAGAAATCAAAAGAACTTAAGAACCGGTATCCAAAATCCCTGAAAAATCGATATTTAATAATTAAATCAAAATTGAAAAAACTTGAAAACCGGTATTTAATATCAAAATCGAAATCAAAATATTTTTTTACAGTTTCAAGCCCTGCCCCAAAGTAAAAATTATTCTTTTGACATGACGTTTGTAGATGATATTATAGAGGGAGCAGATTCGGAAGAAAAATTATTGATACTGATATTGATTATAGATAAAATTATTTTGGAATATTTAATATTTGCCGATACATATCCCATCCTTATAAAATTCCATCGACTTATGTTATATTAGGTATCTTCTATACCATGCTATCAATTCACTCAGTTCAGTTTTGTTTCGTTAAACAGTGTTACCATAGAATCGTTTCATTCTACAGCACCAAATCAATTCATTCGGTTCATCTATCAGAATCAATTCAATGAACCGATTCATCATCTTGAATTACACATCCCTAATTTGGTACAGTGCCAGTCGTTTAACTGCCACACCAGCATGTAGTATGCTCCGTTCCAAAGTTATAAAATTATTGATTAGAAATATTACTTTTTTTTTTCCCCAGGAATATAAATTTAAATTTCATTATATTTGGTAGTTATTCATTCAAAAATTTCTTTAGAAAATGTATTATTTCTCATATGCTCTAAGTATTAAATTGGTATATTTGACTATATTCATGACAAAATATCATAATAAAATGTTGTCTTCTATGACACAGAGAATATGAAATTAACACCATTATATCTCAAAATAATAAATAGTATTTATAATTTAATATGCAGGTATGTATGAATTTAATATTGAGGAATCTAAATAATTATAATAATTATATTATATTTATAACTTGTACAAATATTATTGATATAGCAATTCAATTTTTGCATATATTGTTATTATTATGTATACCGTTAAAGATTTAAATAACTTGAAGATTTTTCATTTCATTTAAAATTAGTTTATAATATGTCTGATGTTTATTTGGATAGTATACATATTTACTTATAACAAAATATAAATACATATATACATTTTATTTTTTGTAATTACATAACTTCATTATTTTTGATTTATAATATTAAATGTTTTTAAATAATATTATTATTTTAAATAAGATTTGGACACGGCAAAATCGGGTATTGATCATCTTTAATATAAATGCATAACTTATAATTAATTAAATAAAATATTATATAATTAAAATGTTCTGTATATAATTAAATATTAAATTGATCATATTAAGAGGTTATAATATGTTCAGTAATTATTGTTGTGATAATAATTTACATAATTATTTATACCTTTCAAAATTATATAACTTGACGAGTTTTTACTTATAAAAGGAGATCCTAATTTTTACTCCAGATTGAAATAGAGCTAATTTATGATTAGCCATTAAAAATATATAGTTTTATGGATACATTATAATAAATAAATAATTATATATTATAATTATATATATATTTATAATAACATTGTAACATATGATATTCTTGAAATGCAATAGGACAAATATGTGATTCAAACAAAATTTTTAAGCACAAGCATGAATTCATTTTAATAATATAAATTGATTATTATTCGTTCAAAAATTTCTTTAAAAAATGTATCATTTCTCATATGCTCTAGGTATAAAATTGTTATATTTGACTATATTAATGATGAAATATCATAATAAAATTTTGAATAAATTGTTCTCTATGACACAGAGAATGTAAAATTAACACCTTGATATCTGTACCTACATAATCATTAGATTTATAATTTAACATATGTAAATTCATTAATCTAAATAATTATATATTTATAATATATATTAATATTATTCATATTGAAATTCAATTTTTGCATATATTGTTATTAATATGTATTCCGATAAAAATTTAAATAACTTGATGATTATTATTTCATTCTAAATTAATTTATAATATGTCTGATATCAATATGGAAAGTATACATAATTTCTTAGAACAAAATATAAATATACCTATACATATTATTTTTATGTAATTACATATATTTATTATTTTTAAATAATAATTTTATCTTTTATTTTTTTAAATAAATTGATTATTATATAAAAGAATGGGATTCATATCTAAAAGGTATTGATCGTCTATAATATAAATTATAAATTATAATTATTTAAATAAAATATTATATAATAAAAATGCACTGTATATAATTAAATACTAAGTTGATCCGAAATCGACCAATCAGAAATGACCGGTTGTGTAGCAAAGTATGGAATTGCGTGCCTGCCATGTTTGGTATTTCCGATATAGAATATTCATAATATATTATGTAATATGTTAACTGGAAATAATATTTGATATTATGGATTTTTCACTTTAAGATTTTATTAATATACGGGTATTATTTATTATGTGTAATAATGTCGTATATGTATAAAGCTATAAATTAAATTGTATATCTGATTTATCTGATTTATCTCATTTTATAAGTTATGTCTTATGTATTATATCATGGGTTCTCAACCTTTTGAGGTCCACGCCCCCTTTCAAACTATTTTATGAATTCACGCCTCCCCCCCTCACTACTAAAAGATTGATGTATGCATAATATTTATAAACTAAACATTAATGTATGGTTATTGGATTAATATGAATACAACTTCAATGACGTTTTATTAATATTAAATGAATTTATTTGTACAAAAAAAAAATATTCATTTTCACGCCCCCCCTGAAATTTTGTCACGCCTCCCTAAGGGGGCGCGCCCCCCAGGTTGAGAACCCGTGTATTATATTATGTACAATTTGACATTATATTCACTGATTAAAATAATAGTTTATACAAAATTCGTTAATACAATCAGTTGTGTTTAATCAGTGAAAATGGCTGCATAAAATAATATGATGTACAGTGAAATAAATAAAAAATAAATAATAATAGATGGATATAAATTTAATTTTCAAAAGTATTTAAATAATAATTTACAGCGATGGACGTGTACGAAATACATTTTTATGCGTAAAAGTTATTTTAAATGAAATTATAATAATAAAAATAAAATTGTAAACTGTAATTAATACCATCGTTTTAAATGCGCACGCAATTTGGTCCTACATCCAAAAAATCGCGAACGCAATTCGACCAGTTCATATTTTATGGGTTTTCCGCAAGCAATTCGGATTCAGTCAGTGGAATAAGTCGTGCACGAATAGCAATTCCGTACATCATTCTGAAATGTTTTCCGTTTATTGTATAAGATTATTAAGATTAAATAGTGCCTTACCAACACGTTGCGCGTCCACACGTATGAAAAATTTCACATCACAAATGCAAATTGCCCTCTACAGTCTATACGACCATAAAAAGCAGCAACTGTTAAATAATTTAATGAACATAGGTAATTTTTAAATTTAATTTAATATGACAAAAAAAACCCCAGTATTTTCACTGATTATGTTACCTCATTATTAGTGTAGGAATAATAGGACTATATTGCTCCAAATCATACATCAGACCAGTTTTATAATGTATAATACCTAATATATATATATTATATAATGTATAATAATAAAAATTACATTAACTATCGATATATCTAAAAGAATTATCATTCTTATAATATATTATTTTTTAAATATTGTTGTCTTTTTTATATATCTGAAGTAGGTAAATATTTTTTCCCAATATAAAGTAAAGATTTTCATGAATATCATATGATTCCGGTAGGAATGTTGAAAGTTATTAGTTCCCACGTTATAACCATGAACCATCATTTGTTGAATTTCTCAAAATCAAACCTAGGTGGAAGAAAAATTTACAATAAACATCGAAAACTCAGCATTATTTATGTATACCGGAATTTCGACGAAATTAATTTAAATAATGATGACTCAAAAATTATTGAATATAGAGAATTAGAGACTTAAAAATTCTATAAACTGTTTTGAATTATATTAATATGTGATAAAAATTTGAAACCTTCATATTTATTTTTGGTGAAACTATAGAACTTTATCATTTCCAAATTACTCATTTAGACATTTTGATTTTAGATTCATAGTGAAGCAATGAATAATTTGGAATTAAATGAATAATTTTTAAATTAAACTTAAATGAATTATAATTAAAATTAATTTATATAATTATAACAGATTATTCTATTAAATAACATTATTTTATATATTTGTAATTCCCTTTTAATTCACTATAATACCATAAAAATATTAAAATACGTTCTATACTACGGCCCATGAGAGATCATTATCGTTTCACGCATGTATTCTGACTGCAGTGAGCGGCCCGAGGCTATATTTCCCCTACCATGTGCCACGCTATAGTGCGATTTATATTGCCGAACGTCACCGATCAGTTGACGGTGGGTAGAGAACGCGCTGAATCGGACGCGTTTTGGTCGTGACACGGTAATGATCTCTCGTGGGCGACAATATAGATATAAATTTGGTATTAGATTCTGAGCGAAGCGAAGAATATATTGATTTTACAATGATGTGGGTCGTTTTTTTTTTTTTTAAGTATGAAGACACTTTTACTACCCGAAATAATGCTCCGATTTTTACGAATGTTGTATGTTTTCGATTGAAAATTGGATTAAGTTTGTACTTTATTAAGGTCATTTTTCGAATTTCCTAAAATTGACATCATGTCACACAGAAAAAGGACGAAAAAATAACGAAAAAAAGGACATTTTTCCTTCGACGAATTTGATTCATCGGATAAATTTGTTTATAATAGTAACCATAGTGATAATATAAATATTATTGTTACTAATAGCAACCAAAATAATATTATTGTAACTAATAGCAACCGCCAACCATCTATATAAACAGAAATTTCCATCGTAAATCTTATAATATTTCTTTGAGCACCTCCCTGGGGTTGATCATATATTCATATCGCAGATCATAGATTATTGATCAAAGGCTAAGGTCTATAATGAGAATTAACGAACCATTCGGTTATATATACATAATATTGTTAGGTGATTTTTTCCAATTCTCTAGAATTAGTTAGAGGGCAAATTGAAGAAAAAGTTTATTTGTATTCTTCATGAAAACTGAAATTTCGACGAATTCGGTTTCAATATTTTACGATAACTTAGGCAATTTTGAAGTTAAAGACTTAAAATTTTTATTGGTTATTTACATAAGTTACCATATATTAATATGTAGTAAAATTTTGATACCGTGTTACGTTCATTTTTCTACAAAATATTGGACTTTGAATATTTCGTAAAATTCTCCTTTTTACGTATATAATGTTTGATAAAATTGGCAATTTTTGGCATCAAGGTCTGATAATTTTACTGAAGTATTTTTTTTATTTACATAAAAATCCCTAGTCTCAATTTTTTTTATAGCTGTTTAAATTTGATATTTTTAGTATATCGAAAATGTTATGAAAAAAAATGACGAAAAAACGGCATTATATGACGGAACTTCGCTCAGAATCGTTTTTTCGAATGAAATGGTTTGCCATTGCATTCAAATTATAATTAAAATTAAACACTATGATTGCACAACTGTATCCCTTCCCTTGCTTTTTATTCCTTGCACTTCTTCTGCCCACCACCATGTCTCCTTATCCTCTGGCATATTACCTCTACTCTCACCAACGACTTCCTTAGCAATCCTCTGCTAGCCGTTCCCATATTTCATTTATATTACTTTCCATGTTCCACACCCCTGACTCAGTCAGCATTCCTGTAAATACTTCTTCATTCTCACCCGTTAATTTCCACCACCTAATTCTCGGTTCCTTATTCAACTTTTCCTTTACACACACCCTCTTTTTCCTACATCAAATTTCCAAAACCATTTACTTATGTTGTGTGGTCACACACTCACCCGGGATCACCTTACAATCTTTACACTGTTTTAAACCTCCTCTCCTCCACAAAAAGTAATCAATTTGTAATTTGTTCTCTCCGCTCATATATGTTATATAATGCTCTTCTCTCTTCCTAAAAAAAAGTTTTCACAATCGCTAATTCATACGCTAATGCAAAGTTCAATAATCTATCCCCAGCCTCGTTCCTTTCTCCAAATCTAATCCAATTATTAACCCCCTCCACAAGGGCCAAAATTTGGCATATATTATTATTAATATTATGTATACCGTTAAATATGTAAATAACTTAATGAGTTTTCATTTAAAATTAGTTTATAATATGTCTAAAATGTCTATAATGTGTATAATTACTTATAACAAAATATAAATATATAACTACATTATATTTTTTCGAAATAACATAAATTCATTATTATTATTAATTTATAATTTTAATAAAGGAATGAGCGGGAACATAATGGGTATTTATCATCTATATTATAGATTCTATAATATAAATTCACAAATTATAAATAATTAAATAAAATATTATATAATAAAAATGCACCATGCATATAATTAAATTCTAAATTGATCATATTAAGAGGTTATATTATGTTCAGTAATTTTTGTGGTGATAATAATTTACATAATTATATGTACCTTTCAAAATTTAAATAACTCGACCAGTTTTCACTTAAAATAAGAACCTAATTTTTACACCAGATTGAAATAAAGCTAATCTGTGGTGAATTTACGAGGGGTAACCACCCCCCATGACCCGAGTTTTTGTAATATATGTATATAGAAAATATGTAGACTGTTTTACTTTTATATATTAAATAAACAATTTATTTTAATGTTTTATTAGTTCATAATTCATAAACATTAATTATGATTCCAAAACGTTTAAAAAATTTTGAAACGCCCCCCCCCTATAATATTTTTCTTAGTGCGTAAAAAGAGTGGAGAACCCCGTCTAGTCGTAGACTACCGACGACTAAACGAACAGACCGTTAAACAAGTATACCCATCACCTAACATCGATGATCTACTGGAGCGAATGGCAGGATGCTCCATGTTCACGGTGTTTACCTGGCACATGGATATCTGCAGATCCCTTTGGCCGAACATGCTAGACCGTTCACAGGGTTCATAACACTAGAAGAAACCGGTCAATTCACCAGCATGGTGTTTGGATGCGGAACGCACCATTTGAATTTGCTAAAGTCATGGATCGAACCACCAGACCGCTCAAAAGCAACGTCGTATTGAATTACTTTGATGACTACTTCATTCCAGCTCAAAACTAGGAAGACATGAAGGAACGTCTCACACAGATGCTACAAGCTTTTACTACAGCCAAGCTGACATTACGACCCAGTAAGTGTGTATTCGCAGCCCAGAGAATTGAGTTCCTAGGATATGTTTTAACAGCCGACGGACTGATGCCACTGGCCTTAGACCAGGGGTAGCCAAACTACAAGCCATAAAAGAGTACCCAATTCCAAAAGACGAACATGAGGTACGGCGATTCATGGGGTTAGCCAGTTTCTTTAGGCAATTTGTGCCCAGATTTGAGGAGAAGTCTCGACCGCTAACTGAGTTGACCAAGAAAAATGTACCATTTAAATGGGGCACAGTCGAGCCACGTACCTTTGAGATGATCAAGGAAGGCTTAGACTGTGAACCAGTGTTAAAACTATTCGATGCGACCAAAGAAACTGAGTTACATACAGATGCATCCAGTCTGGGGCTCGCAGGAATGTTAATGCAGAAAGATGAGGCTGGGCATTTACACCTAGTTCATTGCTTCAGGAAGAAGACTAGCGAAACAGAAGCTAAGTACCATTCGAGCAAGCTCGATCTAATGGCCATTGTGTGGTCACTTGAACGAATGAGATCATGGCTGATTGGAATACATGTAACCATTGTGACAGATTGTCAGGCATTAGTGTTTATGAATGGGCTGAAAACATCAAACCCCAAATAACTCGATGGTTTGACCTGTTGCAAGACTTTGATATTGAAGTGAGACATAGACCAGGTACATCGATGACCTATGTCGACGCGCTGAGTCGAGCGCCAACCGAGCATAGCTCAGATACCATGGATGAATTAATAGCAAGTCGTCTTGAAGTGCTCGAAATAATGTTGGAAGAAAACTACGTTAAAAGTATGCAGCACAGTGATCCGGAGTTACGTCAGATCATAGACGAGTAAGCGCAGAACACATCCACCAAAGCCAACAGAACCAATTATGTACTGAGTGATGGCATACTGTACCATCTTGTACAATCAGCCACAGGGCAGCATAAACTTTGGATGTTACCGAAGTGCATGCGAAAGGGTCTTGTCATCAAGTTCCATGATCAGAGTGGACATTTTGCATTGGACAGAACAGTGGGTAAGATTATGGAACGCTACTACTTCTCACGAATGAAACGTTATGTACGATTACATATAAGTCAATGTCCAGAATGCGCCCTTACAAAGATGCCCCGTGGGAAACAACCAGGCCAGCTTCATCCATTTACGCCTGGGAAACGACCTTTTGAAACGGTGAACATTGATCATGTAGGACCTCTGCCGCTAAGCTCCAAAGGTAATGCCTACATCTTAGTAGTTATAGACAACTTGACCAAGTTTGTAAAACTCTATCCAGCCAAAAATGTACAATCACTTGGAGTGATTAAGCAACTGCGGTCCTTTGCTCTTACTTTTAGGTTACCTAAACTGATAATCTCAGACCGAGGAACGGCGTTCACAGCCGAATGTTTTCGACGTTACTGTGTGGAAAACGGTATATTACACCACACTGTTTCAGTGCGCCATCCACGGGCGAACGGGCAGGTGGAACGTGTAAACGCCATTCTAATATCCACAATAATATCTGGTATGCAATCCGAAGCACTGTGGGACAAAAAAATAGTACAGACTGAATTATATTTAAACACAGCAATTAACCAGACCACAGGAGTTAGTCCATTCTTTGCCTTGTACTGGTACAATGTTGTGATACAGGATGGGTTGTTAGACACTTTAACAAATCGAACACCTATATATCAGCAACCACTTAAAGTTCAGCAAGAGCTACGTGGAAAAATTGCAACACAACAGCAGAAGTGGAAGAAACGCCATGCTAACCGTCATACGAGCCAGAAATATGACAAAGGTGATATAGTATACTTGAAGCGGCCCCCTTTATCTACGGGGACGTCTACCAAACTTCAACCCAGATACCGAGGACCTATGATCGTTACCGCAACATGTGCAGGAGACGCCTACAAGGTTGCAGACATACATCATGACCGGGGCCACCTATATGCCACCACCGCCCATGTTAGTGCCCTGAAAAGACTGGACGGTGGCAGAGTCAACGACAGTAACGAAGAGACTGAACCAAAAGACAACGATGAGACTGATCCGGAGGACAACAAGGAGACTGAACCAGAGGTCATGAAGGTCACCCCAAGGACTAGTCGGATCCGAACTACTCCGCGTTACCTACAAGACTATGCCACATGATCTAAACATTAACTAATTAATCTAAGTTATAGAAAATTATTAATATGTGTAAATACATATATAGATAAAAAATAAAAAAAAATGGTTGGGTCGAGACGACCAACTTGGTCGGATGGCCGAATATTATAATAATTTAATATTAAGAAATTAGGATCATATTGAAGTTGGTCACACTGAGGAAGGTAACCCGCCCCGGAGACCAATAATTTCATGAATTTTATGTGTAATACTTGTTCTAAACTTTAGTCGCGGTTTTTCGCTCGAGTTGAGCAGATGCGTGTGCGATTATTTGTATTATGTCAAATTCTGTTATATCATGTCACATTCCGTTATATGTTTTGTTAAATTTGTGTTATTATAATAAATATTGAAATCGTGTCAAATCACTGTATTATTAATATTATATTACCATTAATTCCAAAGGAATTAGTTGTTAACATATATATATTATATATTAATACATATTTTATACATTAAAATATTATATTCGTTTTTGATATAACTATTATATACAAAGAAAAATAGGATTATTTTAAATGTCATACATTAATAAAAATATTAATATTATAATACTCAAAAGTCATATAAAATAACACCATATTACGCATAGTTTTGAACACTTTTTCTACTCAATAGAATGCTCCGATATTCACGAATAGCATATTTTAGAAAGATTTGTGGATGAAGTGAGTAGTTTATTTTAAAACGAACAAAATATATACTCATACGATGAGGTTAATATTAATACATAAATAATACAATAACGTAGCTACTTTACAACTAGGTAGTAAAGAAGATATAAAAAGAATAAAAAAGTAGGTAATAAAGGCCATAGTAAAAAAAAACAAAAGGCAAAAATTTAATATTTATGTAAACCAATTAAATAAGGAGCAATAAATTCAGTGATAAGTAATATATGATAACCATTTGAAACCATCAATTTAATTTTTCATGAAATTATAGAACCATGTTCATTACCTAAATAACTCATTTTATCTTTTAATCGAAATCATTCTTGATTTGGTATTGTAATGAAGACATTTTTAAATTAAAATTTACTAAGTTATAATGTAATTTTACTTTAAATTAAGAAATCAATTTTATTAATTTTAATTACTATTTACTTCACTATAACACCATCAAAATATTCAAAAATGTTCTAGGCATAAATTTGGTTTATTTGACATTATTAATGACAAAATTTCATAATGACATATAACATATTGTCTTCTATGACACAGATAATGTAAAATTAACACCATTATAGACACCGTGCAAGCTGACAACTAGCGGTCTGGGGAGACAATTGTCGCACTTTATGGTAGCAACGAATAATAAAAAAACTATGCATATTGCATGTTGCACGACCAAAACTGTTATAATTTTATAAGTTAAAATTTATATTATTACATTAAAAGTATTTAACTGTACATTTATATATGAGTACTTTAAATTAATATGGGTAGATTTAAAAAAAATGTTTTAATAGAATAAAAATTATTAAAATTTGAATATTTCTTAAAATTCTCGTTTTTATATATATAATGTTTGATAAAATTGGCAAATTTGGGCATTTAAGTCTCAAAATTTTACTGAAGTATTCTTACATATAACATATTACACAACATCACATCAAAATATTAGAAAAATCCTTCGACTCAATTTTTTTTTTAGATGTGTTTAAATTTGAAATTTCAGTAAAATAAATATTTAAAGTATTTATATTGATTTTACTTATTTTTATTGAAGATATTTTTTCGACTAGAATTATTAATGCTCCGATATTTACGAATAGTATAGGTTTTCGGTATAAAATTGGATGTAGTTGGTACTTTATTTAGGTCAATTTTCGAATTTCTCAAGCGGTAGAAAAAACGGCATTTTTACGAAAACTGAAAATATTATCATAATAACATGTGTTATTATGCGGAATTTGTATTTAAATAATTATTACATATTTATATTCTAACGTCGTGAAGTACTCTCGATATTTTTGATAAAATAAAAAATGTTCTTATATAAAATGTAAATTTATATAATTTTGTTTAAATATGTGTTAAAGATGATAATATAATTATAATTGACATAATATTGAAACTTTTATAATTATTATGGTTTTCATATATAATTCGTATGTTACTACCTAGTGTATTAGTTGCTACCAAAAAGTGCGCGAGTTCTCTACTACGGTGCGCTGTTTTTTTATAGTCTGTACGGTGTCTATATCTGTACAAACCTAATCATTAGCATTTATAATGTCATATATGTAAATTCAGTAATATAAATAATTATATATTAAAATAATATTATTCATATTGAATTTCAATTTTTATATATATTATTATTATTATTGTGTATACTGTTAAAAATTTTAATAACTTGATAATTTTTCATTTTAAATTAGTTTATAAATTATAACATGTTTGTTGTCATTTTGGATAGTATACATAATTACTTATAACAAAATATAAATATATACATTTTATTTATTTGTAATTACATAACTTCATTATTTTTAATATATAATTTTAAATAATATTTTAAAATAAATGTATTATTATATAGCCGCATATACAAAGGCAAATAATGGTATTGATCAAATATATTATAAATGCATAAATTATAATTAATTAAATAAAATATTATATACCTATTAAAAATGCACTGTATATAATTAAATCCTAAATTAATATTATTAATTAAGTTGTTATATTATATTCAGTAATTTATGTGGTGATAATAATTTACATAACTTTACATACCTTTCAAAATTTAAATAAATAGACTAGTTTTAGCTTAAAATAAGAAGATCATAATTTTTACTCCGGATTGATATAGAGCTAAATTATTATGATTAGTTAGTTATTAAAAATATATAGTTTAATGGATACATTTGATTAAATAACTAATTATCTATTATATGTGTATATATTAAATGTAATAATAATACAATTATATGTATATATATTATATATACCACATGATATAGGTACTAGAAATACAATAGCTTAAAGATATGTGATTCAAACAAAATTTTTAAGCACAAGCATGAATTCATTTTAATTATATAAATTTTTCAATTTCAATTATGTTATAATAAAATTATAAGTGTAAAAATATGATCAATATTAACATAATTCAAATTCATAATTATATATTATAATATATTATATTAGTTATTGAAATAACTATTATATACAAAAAGAAATAGGTATGATTTGTTTAAGTATCATATATTATTGAAAATGTTCTCATATAAAATTACTTAGTATTTACGAATAGCATATTTTTCAGATAGGTATGTGAATGGAGTTAGTTCTTTTTTTAAACACTCAAAATATATACTAATACGATGATGAGGTTAATTTTAATTCATAAATTAATATTAATAAAATAACTTAGCCACTTTACAACTAGTAAGGAAGATATAAGAATAATAAAAAAGTAATAAAGCAGATAGTTAAAAAGAGCTGATATTCCTGCCGCATAGGATACAGGAGTGCAATCATAATGTTTAATTTTAATTACAATTTGAATGCTATGATAAATCATTGCATTAGAAAAACGATTCTGAGCGAAGTTCGGTCGGATAATGTAGGAATTAATAGAATTTTCACACTTTTTATGAAATATTAAAACACAAAATGTTATCACACATATAGTACATAAATGAACAAGCTATAACATTTTCAAGTCTCTAACTTCAAAATTGCCCCAGATATCGTCAAATATTGAAATCGAATTCGTCAAATTTCAGTTTTCGTGAAAAATTCCGTTTTTTCTATCGCATAGTGTCAATTTTGAAAAATTCGAAAAATGGCATAAATAAAGTACCAACTACAATTTATACCTATAATATTGTAAATATCGGAGTCGGAGCATTATTTCTGGTCGAAAATTATGAGATACATAAGTGGATATATTTTTCTTTGTGTTTTATGACAAAATTCTTTTTTGTGAATGATGATATACAAGAATTGTAGCTAAAAAATTTTAATTTTAGCCAGGATTTTGTGAGTCTGCATATTATGTGTCCACATTGACCCCACTTATATAAAGAATAATTTTTAGCATTGCAATTTACGTTTCGATACAATATTTGTTTAAAAAAAAAAAATTATTCATAAAATATTATGAACATTATTATACTAAATATATAATATAACTATAGTGAACAAAAAATGATTAGAATATTTTTATATGTTTAATTTGGTTTTATTGGATTATATCAAAAATCCCTAGTCTCATTTTTTTTTTTTATAACTGTTTTAAGTTAATATTTTGAGTTTAAACGAAAATCTCAGAATCCATACGATTATTATTCTTATTATTTGTCAATACTTTTACAAAAAAAATTAATAGAAAAGCTAAAAAATTTGGAATATTTTTGAAAATTTTATTGAAGCATAGTGACTTTTTTTTATAGGTGGGTAAAGTTAAAATTTCAGTATAATAACATATACGACTACCAATATATATATATATATATATATATATATATATATATTATATATATTATCTGATGAAGTTCTCTCAGAATCGTTTTTTCAAATGCGATGGTTTATCATTGCATTCAAATTCTAATAAAAATTAAACACTATGATTTGCACACCTGTATCCCTACGGTAGGAGTATCAACGATTTTAAATGTGAAAATAAACTTCTTGGAGAATTTTCATTGATTTATGCATATGACACTCGACATAAAAACATTATTTAAATTTAACATAATAGGTACAATAATAATAACAATATTATTAGGTATGTATATTTATAGAACAAAATAAAATATAATAAAATAACATAAAATAAAACAAAACAAATCAACAGGATATTAATAAAATATATTCTTCAGACAAAGTTGTTAAAGTCGAACATCAAATTCCTCTTTGGTCATTTGATCGTCGTTGGTCCACAATCATGTAGTATTGCTATCCGTCCTTCATATCTTGTTCTTTGGCATTCCTCAACGATATGGCTTGTCGTCTGTATTAAACCGCACTCACACATCGGAGAATCTGTCATACCCCATTTGTGTAATAGATAGTTACATCTTAAGGCGCGTACACACGATCGAACAAAAGTGACGAAAGCTCACGTATGTTCTCATGCGACCCATTATGCGAGCGTGTAGGCGTGTGTGTGAGCATTCAGATTCATTCGTCAATGTTCGTCGAATAGGTCGCACGGCGAGCCTATCACTGTTGGTATTTTAGCTTGGCTCAAAGGAACATTGCGAGCATTCGAGTTATCGTGTGGACAGTTATTTTGGTTTTGTGTTGTGCGTCCTATGCCATTGATAATAAATAATAAATATTTCATACAAATAAAGCTATAAAACTATTTTAGTTAGTTAATACTTTTTTCTTTGAAAAAAATGGACTGGGATAGCAAATTATGTATTGAGTTAATCGAAGAATATTGACTTAATGAAGTACTATGGGACCCACAAAATCCATCGGATTTTTCCAAAAATATGAAACACGATGCGTGGTGTTCGATTTCGAAAAAATTAAATAAAAATGTCGAAGAAGTGAAAAAGAAAATGTTTAGTTTACAAGGAACATTTCGCCGAGAAAAGGCAAAAATAAAAAATGAGCTGATACTCCTGCCGTAAAAAATACAGGTGTGCGAATCATATCGTTTAATTTGAATTAGAATTTGAATGCAATGATAAACCATTGCATTCGAAAAAACAATTCTGAGCGAAGTTCAGTCAGATTACAATGTAGGTATATTTTAAAATATTGACATTTTTTTATTAAATATTTAAAACGCAAAATTTTATCACACATATAGTACATAAATGAACACTCTATATAATTTTTATATAATTAAATTTTCTTAATTATTAAAAAATATTTGTCAATTTCATTTAACATTATTGTAAGATATTGTAATATACTAAGAAAAATCCATATAAATAATTTAAATATTGATTTTATTGAAATTTCAAGTTAAAACGACTATAAAAAAAAGTTGAGAATAGAGATTTTTCTAATATTTTGATATGGTGTTAAGTAATATGTATATATACTTCAGTAAAATTTTCAGACATTAATATCATAAATTGCCAATTTTATCAAACATTATATACGTAAAAACGAGAATTTTACGAAATATTCAATGTCCGATATTTTGTAGAAAAATTAACGTAACGGCTCTAAAATTTTATCATATGTTCATAGTACCCATATAAACGCCCAAAATTTTTTTCAAGTCTCTAACTTTAAAATATCCCGAGTTATGGTGAAATATTGAAATCAATTTCGTCGAAATTTGAAAAATGCCGTTTTTTCGTCATTTTTTGGTCGTTTTTTCTACCGCTTAGGGGTAATTTTGAGAAAATCGAATAATGACCTGAATATAGTACGAGCGTTTAGAGACAGCACATTGGGAGCAACATTGTTACCAACTGTACAAATTAATTACATTTTGGAGTGTAACAGATAAGGATAATAATTTGTGATTTTGTGATTATAAAATAAATATAAATTATAAATTTATTTATATGTATTCTGTGGTATTATAAAGTAACAAAATAAAGTAATAAATGTAACAAATATTAAATATGTAAAGATTATAAAGTATAAAATAGTCATAGAACTTGAGCACGTTTGTAAATAAGTTTTAAAAAATATATTTTTTTACATTTATTTATATTAATGTTGTATTTAAAAAAAAAAAGTCTTTTGAATGTGGATATTGCAATTTAAAACTTAATAAAAAATATAATTTGATTAGACATATAAAAAATATTCACCAAGATAATCTTCAAGGAAATAACAATTCTGAATTAGAAATAATTAATATTAATTTTCATTCAATGCAAGGTAAGGAATACATTTTCCTTAATTTTTTTTATTCTGAAAATTTATTTTAGAATTTGATAATTGGAAAGATAATGAGGAAGTTAATTCCTTTACACGTTATGTCCAACATAGAGGAATTAGATGGAATAACAATAAAACGTTTTAGATCCTACACTTTTATTGTTATTCCATCTAATTCCTCTATGTTGGACATAACGTGTAGAGGAATTAGATGGAATAACAATAAAAGTGTAGGATCTAAAACGTTTTATTGTCATTGTTCAGGAAGATTTGAAAGTAAAAGTACAGGAAAACGAGCATTAAAAATAACTGGGTCATATAAAATAGGTAAAAATTGAATTAACATCATTTATTCATAATGATATGTAAATGAGTAAATTATATTATATGATAATTTTAGAACAAAACTACATACTACTTGTACAGTTGGTAACAATGTTGCTCCCAATGTGCTGTCTCTAGACGCTCGTGAATATAGTACCATCTACATCCACTCTTATATCTGATATTCGCTATTCGTAAAAAGCGAAGCATTATTTCGGGTAGTAAAAGTGTTTTCAGAATATTTATTTATTTATTTATGGATTCTAAGATTTGCGTTTTACTAAAAATATCAACTTTAAACAGATATAAAAAAAATTGTGATTACAGATTTTTATAATATTTTAGTATGATGTTAAGTATTTTGTAAGTATACTTCAGTAAAATTTTCAGACCTAAATACCAATAATTGCCAATTTTATCAAACATTATATACCTAAAAACGAGAATTTTACGAAATATTCAAAGTCCAATATTTTGTAGAAAAATGAACATAACGGTTCCAAAATTTTACCACATATATATAATAGCTAAGTTAACACCCAAGAAAATTTTCAAGTTTCTTACTTAAAAATTGTTTGTGTTATAATGAAATATTAAAATCGAATTCGTCGAAATTTCAGTTTTCGTGAAAAATTCCGTTTTTTCGTCATTTTTTCGTCGTTTTTTCTACTGCATAGGGTCAATTTTGAGAAATTCGAAGAATGACCTAAATAAAGTACCAACAACATCCACTTTTTCTACCTGAAACATACCCTATTCGTGCAAATCGGAGCATTATTTCGGGTAGTATTTTTGTACACAGACATAAAAAAAAAAAAAAAAAACACACATCATTGTTAAACCAATACATTCTTCGCTTCGCTCAGAATCTAAAAAAAGATATATATATATTGTAACGTCCCCTCTTATCGTTTCCTCACTGCGCTAAGTTTTGTTTATTTTTACGAGGTCTTGGGGACTCGACCTCGGTGTGTGATATTTAATTATTATGGACAAAAGGTATTTTATAAGAAGTACACTTTTTAAATTATGATATATGTAATTGTATAAATATATAATATTATAATTACACGGAATGATAGAAGAAGACGACCCGTGGTTGTATTTGAAAGTCTGATGGCGTTGACTCCGTCTTCTTCTGTAGTTCTTCACTTACTTCGGTTCAACACTCACTCGGGTTCTTCAGTCACCCTGGTTCTTCCGTCACTCTTTTTTTTGCACGAGCCTTCTACCAATATTATATATCACGCCGAATTTCCTTAGTTAGCAATTTATATTTTGACACTATTATTCCGCACACTCAACATATTATCCGTGGCCTACTTATGAAGTAATGTACGATGTTGCTAAAAACAATCGTTACAATATATATATATATATTTGTTATTAGTAATTATGTCTATACATTTTTAATAACATTATTTCGGGTCGTAAAAGTGTTTTCATACAAAAAAAAAAATCACACATCATTGTAAAACCAATACATTCTTCGCTTCGCTCAGAACCTAAAACATAGGTAAACATAGGTAGGTATGTACTTCACTCATTTTAAATTAAAAAAAATTATCGGCTACTGAAAAACAACTGATAGCAGGAAAAGTGGAATAGGAGCGAATGGGTAAATATTGTTCGACGCATGGTATGCGTCGCACATTTTGTACACACGAACAAACAAAATTCATACGAATGCTCACGCATGCTTACTTGCTCGCGATGTGCGGCGCACAAAAATGCTATCGTGTGTACATAGTTACATACCTTTACATCTGCCTTACCCAGTTCCTATGCGGTTCAGGGCCGTCCATTGTGCTCGGCTTAGCTCGAAGCCTGGGACTCTGCTTCTTGTAGAATTTTCATACAAATCAAGTATAACATTTTTGCGAATATTGTACACTTTAGTCGCACTTGTTATAACTAGAATAAAAATAAATAAGGTGATACTTTGATTTGTAAAAGAAATTGAATAAACCTAATAACTTTTAAATTTCAAAACCACCAAAATTAAGATGAATATATTTAGAAAATATGTTTTTTCTATATATATTATTTACAAAACATATCCTTTTATATCAAAAACGGTCAAAATATGCTCTTATTATTATGTAAAATATGCAAACAACAAATTTAAAACATAATCTTGTATTGTAATGAAATAGTAAACAAAATAAATTACTTACATAGCACATGGAAATGGAATATTTTGAGACTCAATATTTTGTTTCGATATATTTTCACAAATTGTTTCTATATAATATATTACTCGAATTTGATACAATCGTACTGAACGATTGAGAACTCGATGTACTCGTAATTTTAAATGTAACCATATTATTTTAACGAACTCTTTATAATTAATTCAATAATAATAAAACTAATATTTTCATTTCTACATTTTTGGATTTGCACCACCTATTTTTGAACATAGGCGCAGTTAGGTTAAAAATTTGGGGGGGGGGGCTAAAGTCCCAAACAATATTATATTTATAATATATAAACAAATACGCCTATTAAACTATTAAAGTTTATTAAAATTAATTGGGGGCTAAGCCCCCTCAAGCACCCCCACCCACAATTTGTGGCTATGACGTTAAGCAGTCTAACTTCTGTAAGTCCATTTAGCAACTCGTGTTTTATTTGCCATAGAATAAGTAATAACAATAGGTAATAATATATATATATATAATATATCAGTTTATTTTATTATTTATTTATTTATTTATTCAATATAACGGGACGTGCCCAAAAAATAATATAGTACAATATATAACTTATTAATAACAAAAATAACTTAAAAACTAAAAACAAAAATTAGTACGAGAAGGAGGGATCACTATTTGCTATGCGTATAAAACGGATTAGAGGGGAGTTACTTAGATACTGAGAATGAGAGTAGGGATTATGGAAAGGAACTGGATTTCGGGTGGAGCGCGGGGGTACTTTAAAATTAATTTGAGTTAAGCGTGAAGGAGAGTCAATTTTTCCGGAAATAAGATTTTTAAGGAAAGTTAGGTTAAGCATATGACGACGGTCGGCCAAAATAGAAAGGTTAAGGGAATGAAGTATGGGTGTATATTCATGGGGTGGATGGGAAATGTGTAGTTTGTGACCTGCAAAGCGTAGGAATCTCCTTTGGACATGTTCAATCATGGCACTTGCATCAGCAGTGTAAGGGTCCCAGACAATAGATCCATATTCCAGAATAGGACGAACAAGGGCGCATAAAAGGGCCTTAAGGGGAGATAAAAGCTTAAACTCCGAGGAGGACCGTTGGATGAAGCCCAAAACTTTTAGAGCTCTACAACAAATCGCTTCAATGTGGTTTATAGGAGAAAGAGTGGGCGTAAGAATGAACCCAAGATCACAAATAGAGTCTTCTGAATGTTTTAAAGGGGAATTATGGATAAGGTAAGTATAAGTAATGGGTGAGTGTGAGCGAAAAAAAGAGAAAACAGAACATTTAGAAATATTTAACGATAGACCCAAGGATACACTCCAAGCAACTAAACTGTTAATATCTTGTTGAAGAAGATAACAATCAGAGACAGAATTAATACGTAGGTACAATTTCATATCATCAGCAAATATGAGGAGTTTTGCGTGGCGAAGAACAGAAGAGGAAGAATTTACCAACAGGGCAAAAAGGAGAAAAGAAAGTACTGCACCTTGAGGAACACCTGATGGTGGGGAAAAAGCAGAAGATAATGAACCAAGGGCAGAAACATAGAGAAGCCGATCAGTTAAGTAGGATTTAAACCAAGAGAATAACAGGTTACCTATACCTAGGAGGTCAAGAGCATTTATAAGTAGATTATGTTCAATACAGTCAAATGCCTTGGAAAAATCAGTATAAATAACATCAACTTGATTATTATTGCGAAAGGATTCAAAGATAAAGGAGGAAAGGACGAGATTGCATGTAGTAGTAGAGCGCCCTGGTCGAAAACCATGTTGTTCATCAATGATAATGTGGTTCAAAGATGGACGAATAGACTTAAGGACGAGAGATTCAAATACCTTAGATAAATGACGAAGAATGGTAATAGGACGGTAATTTGATACATATTTAGGATCCCAAGATTTAAGGATGGGAGTTATAGAGCCAATTTTAAGACAGGAAGGGAAAACGCCAGAGTCAATTGACTTTTTGAATAAAAGAAAGAGAGGCCAAGCGATAGCATCACTTATTCTGAATAAGAAATCTCCTTGAACACCATCAGGACCTATGGATTTATTGTTACGAAGGGAATTAAGAGAATGACTAACATCATCTAAAGAAAAAGACACATTTAAAGGAAGGGAGAAGTTATAAACATTTTTAGTAGGAGAGAAAGATAAAGAAGAGGAAGTAGCAGAGTATATTGAAGAGAAAAATGTGGAGAAAAAATTAGCAGCGCTGATGGGATTAGAACTGGTAGAATTAATATATGTAAAATTGGTAGAGATAGAGGGATGAGAGCGTGACTTCTTAATAAATGACCAGAGAGCTCGGGGATTAGAAAGAAGAAAAGATTTAGTACGAGAAAGATAAGAACGGTAGGTTTGTTTAGACAGCAACTTGAAGCGGGCACGGAGAAGTGAAAAATGATGGTAGTCTGATAGTGCCATTGTAGATTTAAATTTTGCATGAGCTTTATTTTTTAGGCGTACAGCATTTTTTTAACTAGGATGTAAACCATGATGGAAAAGATGTAGGTCTAATGGTTACCGTCGTGACTAAATATATAATGGAAGAATGGAGAGCATCAAGAAAGATGGACATGGATAAATCGGCATTTTGGGAACGGAAGGTATTTTCCCAGTTAAAGTTATTAAAGAAATCTAATATACATGGATAATCAGCTTTAGCGTAATTAAAGAAAGATAGTGGGACTGAACGGTCAGGTGAAGGGACAGAAAGGTATAACGATAAGGAAAGAGCTCGATGATAAGAATCAGGCGGAACAGCAGACTCAGGAGCAGGAAGAATCGAAACTGATTTTAGATTTGTAAACACCTAGGTCAAGAAGTGATCCATGAGAATTAAGTATATTATTAACCTGAAAGAAACCATGAAGGGAGAACGCTTCAGGCACAGAAGGATGTTGAGAAGAGGATGAAGAAAAACACAGGCCATGAGAGTCGTTAGACCAGGAAATATGAGGTATATTATAATCTCCACAAAATAGAAAGTAATGGGACGGATATTGATTTAAGATAGTTTCAACAGAAGATAAGTGAACATTATAAGATTCGGTGGAACACTGTGGAGGAAGATATACATTACCAATTATAAAGTTGAAAGAATGAAGAGAGAACTTAACAAATAGCTGCTCAATGGAAGGATGAGAGGGAATAATGAAAGAAGGAATATCCTTGCGAACAGCAATGAGCACACCACCTCCACGCTTACAGCTGCTTTTGGTAGAGGATCTATCACAACGAAAAATATATACATTAATATATTCTTTTAGTTTTTGGAATAACTATTATATACAAGGAAAAATATAGTTTAAATGTCATACGAGTACATTATTTTATATATTATAGTATTCATATAAAATTACACCGTAGTACACGTAGTTTTAAACACTTTTGCTAACCAATAAAATCCTCTGATATTCACGATTGATATATTTAAGGTAGGAATGTGGATAGAATTCGTACTTTTTTGAAAACACACAAAATATAAACTCATTTTATGAGGTTAATTTCAATTCATTAATAATACAACAACTTAGCCACTATACAACAAGTAAGGAATATATATAAAAATAATAAAAAAGTGATGAAGCCCATAGTAAAAAATTCAAAAGACAAAAAACTTAATATATATGTAAAGAAATTAAAAAAAAAGGAGCAATAGTTATAACTAATATATGATAACAATTTGAAACCATGAGGTTTATTTTTCGTGAAATTATAGAACTAGTAAAACTAGTAATTATAGAATAGTAAATTATATTTACTTCACTATAACACAATCAAAATATGAAAATATGCTCTAGGTATAAAGTTGGTTTATTTGACAATATTTATGACGAAATATCTTAATATTCTTGTTGTCTTCGGACCTGTATTGAAAGAAAAGCGTACACAATTCGGTCCTACATCGAAAAAATCGCGAACGCAATTCGACCAGTTCATATATTATGGTTTTTTTCCGCACGTAATTCGGTTGCAGCCACTGGAATAAGTCGTGCACGAATAGCAATTCAGTATATCATTCTGTTGGATCGTTATAATGTATTTGGCGAATTTTCCCAACTACAATCAACTGGCGCCAGCCGGGCAATTATAAATATCTGATTAACAGAACATTCGCGAAAATCAGATATCGCGGATCGCGGCGGTTGGTTTTTGTCCATGTCCGAATCGTAAGTGGTCACTTCCCGTCCGACTGTGGTCGAAGTATTGGTTTCGGTCGACAGTTTTTCTTTTGTGTGATCTGTCGCTGTGTGCGTCTGAATCGACGCAACGTGGAAATTAATAATTTTCCTATTATATTTGATTTTGTGATTTGTATATATATATATATA
>JAIUCT010000020.1:5651252-5679085 GCA_021307375.1 Tetraneura akinire | reverse complement strand
TATATTTTTATATGTAAAATTTAAGTATAATTAAATTAATTTTATAAAATTTAATATTTATAATTATGTATAAACTTTATAATTAACGTGTTAATTATCTTAAAATTTAGTTTATGTAAATTTATTTGTATTTTGACCTTTTCCGTCTCCACAAACCTGTTTTTATCATTTCAAACATAAAAAATATAAATATAATTATATAAATATAGCAATGGTCATTAAATAAAAACATATTTTTTTAATATCTATCCCATATTTGTATATGTAAAATTTAAGTAAAATTAAATTAATTTTATAAAATTTAACATTTATAATTATGTATAAACTTTTTAATTAACGAGTTAATTATCTTAAAAATAACTTTATCTTATAAATAATTAAATTTATTTGTATTTTGACCTTTCCGTTTCCACAAATGTGTTTTTATCATTCCAAAAATAGGTTAGCAATGGTCATAAAATATAAAAATATTTTTTTAAGATATTACATCAGAAAAAAATTTAAGTTTTTCCTTCAGTGTATATTTTTTTTATAACATTAGTCTTTTTATAGTATTAGTAATATATTATAATGTTGTGTATACATGTCATTATATTAAAATTAAAATTAAAATTATTATTAATATTAGTCTTTTGATATTTTATACAGGTAATTTATTTAATATATAAAAGAAGAACATATAAATGTTTTCTTTAATGTACATATATATATATACATATATACATTGTAACATTTGTATTTTCTTTATATTATTTTATTTGAATTTAATAATTTTAATCGATACAATAACACAGGGGTCACCATCTTAATTCTATGGAGGTCCGTTTTGAAACTTGACAAACTGGCCGCGGTCCTAAACAGTTTTAATGATTTTTACACACGTTGTTATATATATTTTTTTTGAAAAAATAGTACCTATTTATATTAACTGATATGATTTATATATGAATTTAGTAAAATACAATTAAAAAACAAAATATTTAAACAGAAAACATTAAGTAAGTAGGTACCCATTATTAGATGCAAAAATTTACAAATTTTATTTTTACATTTACTTATATTAATTTAATTATATGTATATGGATATATATTATTATATATAAATATAATTAGGTAAACAAATTATATATTGGTTTAATGTAAAAAATTACATTTTAAATTTTTAACGAGTTTAATTGGTGTGACGTTTGTGCAAGTGATTTGCATTAACTATTTTTAATTTCTGAGCGGAGCGAATGAAAAGAGCGAATACAATGTTTTACAATGATGTGTGTCTTATTTTTTTTTGCTTGTTTGAAGACACTTTTACTACCCGAAATAATACAAAACGACGAAGAAATGACGAAGTAACGGAATTTTTCACGAAAACTGATACGAATAATTCGGTTTCAATATTTCACAATAGCTCTGGCAATTTTGAAGTTATAGACTTGAAAATTTTATTGCGTATTCATATTTTTTTTTCGTTAATTTTTCTACAAAATATGGGACGTTAATATTCAATTTAAAAAAATTAAATGTTAATTTATATTATAACCTATATTTTGTAGAAAAATGAACGTAACAGTTCCAAAATTTTATCACATATACATCATAGTACCTATATGAACTCCCAAAAAATTTTTCAAGTCTCTAACTTCACAATTGCCCGAGTTATCGTGAAATATTGAAATCGAATTCGTCGAAATTTGAAAAATGCCGTTTTTTCGTCATTTTTTGGTCGTTTTTTCTACCTCTTAGGGTCAATTTTGAGAAATTCTGACCTTTATAAAGTACCAACTAAATACACTTTGCTACCGGAAACATATAGCTATTCGTTATAATCGGATAATTATTTCTGGTAGTAAAAATGTCTTCATACTTAAAAAAAAAAAAAAGACACACATCATTGTAAAACCAATATATTCTTCGCTACGCTCAGAATCTAAAACTAGAATTTATAATATAAATTTGTGATTTTTAATTTTAAGTATTGTTAAACTAGTCAATATAAAAACAGGTTAAATTGAGTTTAAGTATTTTATACCTTATGAATTATAAATTATTTCATTAAGAAATGACACCCCCCCCCCCCCCCCAAAAAAAAAAATTGTAAATACGCCACTGATAATAATAATAATAATAATAATAATAATAAATTAATAACACGGTATTAGTTGCTCTCTACTTTCTACTATTAAGAATTTTCATATATAGGTACATATAGGAAAAACCATTACCAGTTCCATTACCAGTATACAGGGGCGGATTGGCCCACCGGGAATTCGGGAGTTTTCCCGATGGACTGCTTAAAAAATGTAATAATATAATATAGGTATTTTTATAGTATTTTCCAATATTATAATAATATATTTATATAGGTATTGTCTTTATTATTTATTAAGATTACGGAATTACCGCAACTACAGTGTAACATGGAAATAATCAGTAATCACCAGGGATAGGGTTTTATAGCACTTAAAATTATATAAATATACGCTATAATATTCCCTTATTTATCATGACATATCACATATGCATATTTAAAGCATTAAACATTTCTAAATATGCAAAAAAAAAAATTAGTTTTATTAAATAATTATAGTATTATACTGATATAAGTACATTAAAATTTTAAATATAAAATAGTTTTATTCACATAGGAAATATACACAAATTTGAATAAAATAAAATTAGAAAATAAAAATAAATATTGTTTTTATATTATTATGTCAGTGCTGGAATACCACACAGTGAATCCCGTAATCCATTTCCGAATTCATACATTTCTGAACACAATAAAATTATTAATGTGTCACGAATCCAAGACAGTTCCATAATAATTTAAAACATGATTATTGAATCTTCAATTTTTAAAATATGATAACTTAATAAATTTTGATAAAGAAACAAGTAAAAATGCTAAAATATCACAAAATAGTCAAAAATAGCACAAAAATCTAAAATATTACAAAAATTGCTAATTTTATCAAACATTATATACGTAAAAACGAGAAATTTACGAAATATTCAAAGTCCTATATTTAGTAAAAAAATATAAAAACGGTTCCAAAATTTTACCACATATATATAATAGCTATGTAAACACCCAAAAAAATTTTCAAGTCTCTAACTTAAAAATTGCCCGAGTTATCGTGAAATATAGAAATTGAATTCGTCAAAATTTCATTTTTCTACCACTTATAGTCAATTTTGAGAAATTCGAAAAATGACCCAAATAAACAAGCACGTATTCAAAATCGATTTTCGAGGGGGGGGGGGTTAAAAATTTTTAATATATGAAGTAAAAATAAATGATTATATTATACGTAGTTATATATGTAGTTAGTCTGTTATATTATAAATATAAAACTACTTTAAAAATTTCGGGAGGGGGGGTTTGTTGAACCCCTAAAACCCCCCCTGGATACGGGCTTGCAAATAAAGTACCATCTACATCCACTTTTACATCTGAAACTCGCTATTGGTGAAAATCGAAGCGTTATTTCGGGTAGTGAAAGTGTTTTCAGAATATTTATACTTATGGATTCTAAGATTTTCGTTTTCCTAAAAATATCAACTTTAAACAGCTATAAAAAAAAATTGAGACAATGGATTTTTCTAATATTTTAGTATGATGTTAAGTAATATGTAAGTATACTTCAGTAAAATTTTTAGACCAAAATACCCAAAATTAACAATTTTATCACACATTATATACGTAAAAACGTGAATTTTACGAAATATTTAAAGTCCTATATTTTGGAGAAAAATTAATGTAACGGTTCCAAAATTTTACCACATATATATAATAGCTATGTGAACACCCAAAAAAATTTCAGGTCCCTATCTTAAAAATTGCCTGAGTTATCGTGAAATATAGAAATCGAATTCGTCAGAATTTCATTTTTCGTGAAAAATGCCGTTTTTTCGTCATTTTTTCGAAGTTTTTTCTACCGCTTAGGGTCAATTTTGAGAAATTCAAAAAATGACCTAAATAAAGTACCAACTAGATCCACTTTGCTACCGGAAACATACCCTATTCGTGATAATCGGAGCATTATTTCGGGTAGTAAAAATGTCTTCAGAATAAAAAAAAAAAAACAAAAAAAAAATCACACATCATTGTAAAACCAATACATTCTTCGCTTCGCTCAGAAACTAAAAAATATATAAATAATAATAATAATAAATACATTTCTATAAAAATATTAATTTTTGTGTTTATGAAACTGCACGGGTTAATGCGCCAGAGTATCAAATTTTTCCCGCACCTAAATATTTTCCCAATCCGCCCCTGCCAGTATATTATGCGCTTAAATACGCCCGTGTGCCTTGTAGTGTTTATCACATCATACAAATTTATAATTTATAATCAAAATCAGTTGATGAACGATTTAAAATCAAATGCTGATTACAATTTAATAATATTTTTCTATAATCTTCGCAAAATCCAAATAAGAGTTTTAATTGGATGCAGCCGGAAATTTTTATTTCTTATAAAATCTGAGGTCGTTTTTTCGATTTTCAAATCCCAAGGAGAATTTTCTAGTTCGTTCAAATCACTGGGTGTAAATGAACAAAATCCTTTTAGGGTCGACGATAATACCTGGCAATTTTAATTTTTGTATATCCACTCCGTTAAGCTCGAATTTCATTTTAGAAAAAAGAAAAGCAAGAACATTGTTAATAAAATTGAATTCACCCGTATCTTTATCTGGTGGTTCATTTATTTCACCTTCGATATAAATAAAACTTTCACACGATAAAGTATATGCATCCATATTTTGAATACAAATTCTGATCTCATCTTTATTCACTAAAGCATTGATTGAATACGACAAGAAAGAGTGGAATTGCATATGAGTTATTTTACAATCGTCCACATATCCGTCTGTCACATTTAAATAGCTATCATCCATTACTATAATATAGCTTTTATCGAATGCAGAAAATTAAACATTTTATTTAGTTTTTATTAAACCTAAAGTATATCGGTTATTAATTTCACTTTAGATATTAATATTTTATAGAGTAAAGTGTTTATAATGTGTGGTGCGGACCAGTGCCGTATTAAGGTAAAATGACGCCGGGGGCATTAATATTTTGGCGCTCCCTCGCCGATATAATTTTACCACATATATATTATAGTACCTATGTGAACATCCAATAACATTTTTAAGTCTCTAACTTCAAAATTGCCCGAGTTATGAAATATTGAAAAATGAAAAAGTGAAAAATGCTGTTCTTCGTCGTTTTTCCGACGTTTTTTCTATCGCATAAGGTCAATTTTGAGAAATTCATAAAATGACCTAAATAAAGTACCAACTAAATCCAATTTTCTACTGGAAACCTATGCTATTCATAAATATCGGATCATTATTTCTGGTCGAAAAAGTGTTCCATACATAAAAAAAAGAAAAATCTGTATAAATTCTTTAAATATTGATTTTACTGAAATTTCAATTTTAAAGACTTATAAAAAAAAAAATCGATGATGATAATATTTTGATATCCTGATAAGTAATATATTGGAGTATACTACAGTAAAATTTTCAGACCTTAAAACCCAAAACTGCCATGTTTTATCAAACATTATATACATAAAAACAAGAATTTTAAGAAATATTCAAAGTCCTAAATTTTGTTGAAAAACAAACTTAACGGTTCAAAAATTTTACCACATATATATAGTACTTATATAAACACCCAATAAAATTGTCAAGTCTCTAACTTCAAAATTGCCCGAGTTATCATGAAATATTGAAATCGAATTCATTGAAATTTCAGTTTTCGTAAAAAATGCTAGGTAATCCATAATTCACAATATTAATAAATTATTGTAGGTAAATTAAACACAATAGGTATAATATTATTTTGTTTTATAATAATAATTCCAAAGATGTTATTGAGATTGTTATTTAAGATATTAATGATATTGAGTTGTTTGAAATAAATAAAAATTAAATACCATGGCTGTCGTGAATTAAATCTAAAATTTTGCCGCCGAGGGCAATTGCCTTTTTTGCCCCCTGTTAAACCCGGCTCTGGTGCGGACCAAGGTATAAAAAATTATGAAACTATCGAAATTTAAATGTAATATATATATATATATATATATATATAATACGAGTATATTTGGACCCATCATTCTCCTTATAAAATTAAAACTTAAGTATATATTAAATTTATAATTAATGTTGTATATAGTAAATTTGTATTTGTTATGTACAATTGTAAAATATGTAATTTTCCTTCGTGTATGTTTAAAAAGGGTTTATCCCGTTAATTTATAATAAATAAATATATATGTAGAGTAACTTTCCATTTTAACAAGAAACACACGCATCGATTAATAATTATAATATTATAATCGCATATATACCTATTTATGAAAACTATTACATTCAAACATAGCCGAACAGTGATCATTTAGATCGGGCAATAAAGTATTATTAGGTATAAGACATATATATATATTTATATATAAATTATTAACAAAAATACTTTCATAATAATTTAATTATCAATGTGTAAATGATTAAAATATCATATATTTTAATGGGCTACTTATATAATTATTAAATGACGGTGGGTGGGGGGGGGGCTATAGATCGAGTTTGGAGTAGTGGAGCGGGTATAGGCCAGGCGTGGAGTGGCGGGGCGTGTATAGACGAAGCACGGACGAATATGATTACATCGATTGACGGGTCTGAGTTTTTGGGAGGATCTGGGCGGGGAGGGCAGAACCGACTTTTTGTACCTACTTGTATTTAAATTTTAAATACGTATTTGAATTACAAAAAATAAAAGTATTCTTAACATGTATACTTAAAATCTAACCTAACATTGATCCCACCAAACCATTCATTTCAATACAAGGTCATTCGGTCACTATATATATAGTTAACTAAAACCGCTATAGCACTATTATACTTATACGAGTATGTCAATGGATTTTTATGTAATGTTTAACAAATTTACACTTCATGCGAAAACACTATACATTTACCTTAAATTTAAGTACAGAATATAAGTTTAAATTTGATTATATTTTAATAAGTTAATAATGTATACCAATATAGCTGAAACATTTAAAGATGGAACAGTTTTAGTTACGGGATGTACAGGATTTCTGGGAAAAATTGAGATCTTGTCCTTTACGAAATATTGTTCTCATTGTGAGAAGTAAGAAAGGACTTACGTTCAATCAAAGGGCACAAAATCTTTTTGAAATATCTGTAAGTACCAAGATTCTAAAATAAATATAATCTAAATTAACGTATATATATATTAAATATATTATAAATAATTTATTCATATACCTATATGTAATTTTAATTTTGTACAATTGGTAATAACATTTTTTTTTTTAACTTTTACCATATATTATTTACTTTATTAAAACATATATTAAAATCATATTTTAGATATAATACACTTCTTATAAGTTAGGTATAGGTGTTCATGTTTTATTGCATTATTCCTATAATAATTTAATATTTGTGCTATTTATTTATTTATTATTTAAAATATACTTAAAAACCTACACAAATAATCAATGAATATAATTTATATAACAATTTTTATATAAAATTAATGAATTTAATTTAACTTATTTTTCTAGTTAATTGATAAATTACGAAAAGAACAGTCTGATTTTAAGTACCGCATTAAAATAACAAATGGTGATATAGAAAAACCACCATTAGGATTGTAGTAATATTTTAATTATATATATGTATATATAAAATATAATATTACTATTTGTAGGATTACCGATGGTATTGGGAGAATATTAAAGAAGTTAGTGGTAGTAAAAAAATAAATAATCAAGAGTAGAATAATGTTGACAACACGCTCGTCGTTCTCGACAGGTACGCACCGACTACGGACTATAAATACGATAATCGGATAATAATTATTAGATAGTATATTATATGGGGTTTTTCTGTCAATTGCAATATTGAAAGTAACAATAATTATTGATTACAATATAAGTAAATATAATGTAATATTTAGACTACACGTAGGTAGACATACAGGGAATATAAAATATTACCACAGTCGGCCTTCCTGACCATCTTGTCGTCTCGACAAGTACATAATTACAATGTATTAACACTTAACAAAATCAATCATCTATTATTATTATTATTTTTAAAACTAATATAAAATACATAATTAATTCATATTCGATAAATAACATTATGTTTACAAAAAATTTTATATAAATAATTCAAACATTTTTTTTTTATAATGATATAACATTAAATACAAAATAATTGATACAAAATTGTAGGTACACAAAATATTTTTAATTTTTTTTTTTTTTTTATTATTATTTTTATATTATATACAAATCATAATATTAATATCATTAATACAATAATATACTAACACTCATATTGATCGTTTTATTAATTTTAATCTATCAAAACCGATGACACTGGTAAATGGTCTTTTTCCCTGTTGTTCCCCATCTACTTAGGACACTACATATCGGTTATATCTTAATACTTTATTTATTTGGTAAGGTCCCTTATACTTGGGCTCTAATTTTCTACTTTGTCCCGTTGCTGGGATCTCCCATTTAACAAGTACTAAATCATCCTTTTGAAATATTTGCGGTCCCTTTTGTCTATCTGAAATTTTGTTTAATTCTTTTTCTCTATGTTTTTCAAGTGATTTTGTTGGATCTACATTTTCATTAGTCACACCTTTACTTTCATTCAACTTTTCAATTTCTTTCGTAAGTTGATTATTAATTATACCCTCAGCTATGTGTTTATGTATTACACTATATGGTTTAAATCCAGTTATTCTATGTTTACTATTATTTATCGCCCACTGTACTTCCATCAACCTTAAGTCCCAATCCTAATTTTCATCGTTTTCTGTTGTAGTCGCCAAACATTTTATTATTATCCCATTTACTATTTCCGCCCGACCGTTACTTCTTGGACTTTTGACGCAATTTTTATATGTATTATATTTAATTCTCTACAAAACTGTTCGAAAATAATCGCAGTAAACGCAGTACTTCTGTCTGTAATAATTCGCTCAGGTCTTCCATACGTACAAATAAACTCCCGTACAAAATATACAGTTTTCGCTGCAGATACATCCTTAACTGCGCGTAACACTACATATTTGCTGAATCCGTCTACCAGTGGCGGCTCGTGGTGGTGGTGTTAAAAATAGGTAGTGCGCAAAATAATAATAAATAAGCATTGATTATGTAATATATTTTTACTGTTTTAAATAAATAATAAATCTTATTAATATATAAATAACTTATAATAACTTAAATTTTAATTTTAATTTAATTAGTTTTGTATATAAAATCGAGTCTTCTCTCTTTAAATTCAGCAAATAGGTCTATTACTTTATTATTAAAATCAGGAATATTCATAATAAAATTTTTAAAAAAAATACGTATGAAGATAATACGTACGAAAATACGTACTTAGTACCATATTAGATAGGTAATAATGTAATATAGTTAATATTATTTTCTATACAAAATTGAGCAGATTATTTAATGATTATACTTTATGTAATAATTCTATATCGTGCAGAAATCAGAATACAAATGGAAAACCTCCAAATTAAACGTAAATAACGTTAATTTTAAAAATCGGTTCGCAGTAGTAACTGCGCACCGAGTTGCATTGTATTTCGCGATGCCCCCACTCGTCGACCATGCGTATTTTATATAGCCGTGTGGTGCTGTCACAGTGTTGCGCACCGATTGATGTGTGCATATTGTATAACTGTTATTACTTTAGGAGCAATAATATGTTCATGACGTATTAGTTCGTTACCGAAAAATATTTTTGAATAATGTTTTTTTAATGGCCTTCGATATTTTTAATGAACAATTTATAACGATTAGGTTTTAAGAAAAATTATAAAAATTATTTTTATAAAATGGCATGAGCCATGAGGTGCGCTTGCACCTGCGCACCTAGGCACGAGCCGCCACTGCCGTCTACCATAGTAAGAACGTATTTATTATCCCTCTCTGTTATTACAAACGGTCCCAAATGGTCTAAATGTATCACACAAAATGGACTACTACCCTTATATCTAATGGATGCCAATATAATTGTCCTTTCTTAGGTATTTTATAAAACAAACAATTTATACAACTATTTACGTATTTAGTAATAAAATCACGCATTTTCGGAAAATAAAAGTTATCCTTTACCCTTGCCAACGTCTTATCGATTCCTAAAATGAGCTAATTCTTTATGAGCTGTACTAACTATATCGTATCTAAGGTCTTCTGGTAAAAATAACCTCCACCTCCCATTGGATACTCTATATAATCTTCCACTCTCAATTGTATATTTATTTTTCATGGTAATATCATTTATGTCTAATTTTCCTATTATTTCCGATACTTCTTTACTATCACGTTGTAACGCAGCCACCCAGTCCGTTGTTATTTTTATACCAAAAATATTTAAATTTGCTACTTCCACTAATTGTTCTGGTTCTACTGGACTTCTACTTAACGCGTCTGCTACTAAATTGTGATCACCCCTTAAATACTCTATCGTATAATTATATTCTGACAATTTCATAAACCATCGACCAATTCTCGGACTTAAATCCTGTTTATCTGATAACAGATTTATACTGTTACAATCCGTTTTTATTATAAAATGAATTCCTATTATATATACACGAAACCTTTCCAGTGCACATACTATCGCTAACGCCTCTAATTCATATGAATGATATTTTTCCTCGTCTTTCGTTGTCTTTCTACTATAATAACTTACTGGATGCATTTTTCCATCTTTTTGTATTTGCATAACACTGCTGCTACACCATACATACCCGCGTCCGTATGTACTTCTGTTTTTGCTGATGGGTCATACATAGCTAAAATTAGTCGGTTTACGAGCGCTTTCTTTAATTCTTGAAACGCTTTCTCTTGTTCATTAGTCCACTCATATCGCACATTTTTACCTAATAAATTAGTTAACGGTCGTGCAATTACGGCAAAATCTTTTACGAATCTACGGAAATAACTCGCTATAATATGAATGGAATTAGTGGTGTAATTGCTCCAATGTTAATAGGATTTTTAAGGACGGCTTTACTTAATACTAATAATATATGTGATATTATACCGGTGGACTACACTGCAAACGCATTAATATGTGTAATGTGGGACACTGGGTTAACCGGTATGTTGAAATTGAAACGTAATATTAAATTATGAATAATACTTGAATTATTATACAAATACATCAATAATATTATTATAATATGAATACAAAATTATAAAATTTGCAGATATCAAAATGGTTATCACTTAACCGATGTACCTAAAATTTTTAATTATGTGTCAAGTGTTGAAAATTCGACGAACTGGGGATTTTGGAAAAAAGAAATTTATCGAAATTACTACGAAGCACCTCCATTGAATACAATGTGGTATATTTGTACTATATTTTCTACAAATTCGTGGATAGATTTTATATTGAAAATTTTGTTGCACCGAATTCCTGCAGCATTTGTGGATTTGTTTTTATTTTTTAGTGGAAATAATCCAAAGTATTAACATTTATTAAATATATTAACAAATATTCATTGTATTAATTTATTATTAATTTTTTTATCATACTTGTACTCGTATTTTTGTGTCATAGGTTATTGAAAATGTATTCAAGGATGGAACAAAAGTTAGATTTGCTTTCTACATTTACATTGAAACAATGGAAATTTAATAATAATAATACACTTGATTTATGGTCTTTACTAAGTCAAGACGATCGTAAAAAGTTATTGTTCAGCTTTAAAGATTTCGATTGGAAATCCTATATGAAGTATAGTGTCTATGGAGTTCGGAATTATTTATTACACGGTAACGTGAAACAAGCATTATTGAAAAATCGAATGTATGTTTTTTTTTAATTTATTGTCATTATATAAACTGCAGATGACTTAATATATTATTAACTTGATTAACTTGTATTTTGGTCGCATTATTTGTGTATTGGTATTATTATATCTATGGCAATGTCTATCATTGTCTATTGTAAATATTAGTAATATGATTATATATTAATGATGATGAATTAAATTATGTACCGTAAAATGGGGTAAATGGGGTAAATGGGGTCAATTTTAATAGTTTTTTAGTAATATATCTTAGAATTATTAAGATAAATTTATTATTTGTTTTTTAAGAAAAATAAGATGTCTCCCGATATAATTTTCTATAAAAAATATATTGAATTTGCTATTTATTATATATATATATATATATATATCTTTTTAAAAATGTGAGCCTATTCATACCCACTATAGGGTGAATAGGATCATATATATATATATAATATAAAATAAAATAAAAGCAATAAATATACAATAAAAATATGTTGTTTAATTATAAAAAAAAAATACACTTCGACAGACGTTGTCCTGCATGGCTGCATGATATATATTTCAAAGGATAAGCATATTAAACAAAGTATGAAATGAAAGACAAATAATACAATAATTTTATTATTCTTTATTTTGAAATAACATCAATTTTTCCAAAAACAATTCGTTATAATAAATAATGTTTGTTTAATATTATCTTAATGCGAGTTGATGAAAAATATTTTGAGTAAATTCCTCAGGAGTATAAATGAATAAACATGACAGTTTTCCAACGAGAGAACACGCCATGTATGTATACGCCAAAGAAGCTCCTAACGGGCGGTTGGCCTCTAAGGCTCGTACCTTCGAGATAATTAATATTTTATTAGAATGATTGTAATCTAATTGGTATGAAAATGACCAGAAACAAAACAAATAAAGAAAGAGTTACCAAGTGGTTCATGTTAATGTGTCGCAAAATGGTAGACACACAATTATAATAGTAATAATACTACACAATATACATTTAAATATAAGGTAGGCGCCCCCGTACAAATACAAATAATGTTTAATAACATTATATGTTTAATATAGCAAGATAATAATTTAATATTATGAATACATAAATAATTTTGGACAATAATAAAAATATAATAATACGTCACATTAGTGACGTAGCGGATGAAACCCTTGGCTGCTGTGGGACGGAGAATGGACGGCCGTAAACTCTTGCGCAGCAATATCATGAAAAATACATGAAATATACCCCGGCGATCCTGCGGTATATCGTATGCCAGTGGACGGCAGGATACCAAAATGCATGGGTATTGAACCACACGAGTGAAGATATATATATATATACAAATATATTGGCCGAAGCACACGCGTAAATATTAGACTATTCACAATGGAATATTGTATATTAATACAAAATTGTACAATAGAGTACACAGGAAGGACACGGCTCGCACACATTGACTTATATAAAAATCATCAATGTCTATTGGCGGCACGCGCACAAGCGGACGTATAACAGCACGACGACGACGACACGCGTCATACGCTTACCAAAGCTCGACCACGACGACTCGCGTCAAACGCTTACCAAAGCGCGACAACGACGTCATGCGTCAATCGGATTCACGGAACGACTGCGTATCAATCTCGGAAAAGGTGCCAGTCTGTGGCGCCACAAGGTGTCCGCGATAGTTGGGAATTTTGGATTCCATATACTCGTATATATATATACAATCAGATTTACTTTAATTTTCAACATCCTCCCACTTAGGAGATGGTACATCTCACAATCCCAGTGATTGAAGCTGTAATTGGTCGACGTAGAATTCCAATTGGTTGCAGGTTGGTGGGCCTTAATGTCGAATAAGGTGACGTAAATGTCAGCGGATACAAGAAAATGTAAATTAATTATAAGACATTACATACTGACAAACCAAAAGAAGGAAAACAAAATAAAAACAAGAATAATAATAATAAATATATCTGAATGAATAAAAAAAATATAACAAATTGAACACTAGGGGACATGTAAACAAAAAATACAATAAATGGTAGCCCTCGAAGGGACAAAACCCAGTACTTGACGTCCTTTCAACGTTGTCATCACACGAAGCCCACCATGGCCCGTGAGGTCAAGCCAATGGCGAACAATCAATAGCGACAAATGGGACGATTTAGACAGAAGAATGGGGTGTTTGCGCTCATCTGACAACTCTGAATTGGATAATTGGCCGCCAACACAGATAACGTCACGGTCGTCAATATACGGACACAGACGGGCAACCGGGCGTGTAAAGAGCGGGGAGGACGATAACAATTCCGAAAGAAGTTTACTAAAAAAATAATGCTGAGAAGACCGAACGATAGTCAACGTGGCTTGATCAAGCTCGTGTCGGGTTAAATATGGATCCGGCCATGATTGACGACGACAACGGATAATAAATCTACGCATTGCGTTACTACACGTACCATAAATACGACGGACGAAAACGTCGAAAACCATTCCGGCTCATCGTCTACGAGTAAGACCGCCGGTTCCACAGGTTTGACCTCAGGAAGTAAATTCAATTGGATGGAAGGTACGGACACGGTCCATTTGTTCACAGGAGACGATAACATAGCCGGACCGTTCCAATAAAGTTTATGTGTAATTAATTCACTAGGGAGCAACCCGCGTGACGCACAATCGGCGGGATTATCGGCGGATGCAACATGATTCCATTGGCATCCGGGTAATAAAATATGAACTTGGTGTATCCAATTTGACACGAATACTTTAAAAGTTTCATGACGCACCGACAACCAACTCAAAACAATCGTAGAGTCCGACCACGCATACAATTGCGTGATGTTCATACTGACACTCAGCGTATTATTTATACGTGACATCCAACGCGCCAACAACACCGCCGCGCACAATTCTAAGCGAAGAATCGTCGACGAACTTATGGGCGCTAGTTTAGTCTTGGTTCCCAACAACGACCTAAAGGGCCTTCTACGCGTAAATACACCAATGCAGCATACCCCTTCTCAGACGCGTCACAAAATCCACATAAATTGTCGCGAGCGCCGCGATAATCATGTACGAAAAAAATTGTTAATTTCTGTAACGCAGGTAATTCAGACACGAACGGACGCCACGATTCGGATATATTAAACGGTAGTGGATCGTCTCACGATACCTCGGACTGCCACACGCGTTGCATCAGCTGTTTGGCGAGGAAAACTACCAGGGATAATAAACCGAGGGGGTCGAACACGCGGGCGGTTAAAGACAACATACCACGTTTAGTAAATGTAACCGACCCGGACTCGAAAACATAATTAAATTGATCACCTTTATGATTCCAACCTAGGCCGAGTACCTTCACTCCCTCTCCATCGTTAATATCAAATAACTGGGAGCCCTTTGCGCGATCTTCCGGCGGCACGTTGTTTAACACAACAGGAGCATTGCTTGACTATTTTTAAAGTTCTAGACCGGCCCGACGCAGGACGGTGATCAAGGACGATTTAAAATCAGACGCTTCAACTTCGGTATTGGTACCTACACAAATATCGTCTACATACGTGTTATATAACAACGCTTGTTTAACTAATGGAAAATCAGAACACTCCCGTTCGGCGATATCGTGGAGCACTCGGATTGCCAAGAAAGGCGCGCAATTTACTCCATAAGTGACTGTGTTAAGTTCGTAGGATTGTAATTGATAGAGGGGTGACGCTCGCCATAATATATGTTGGTATTTCCGGTGTGCAGGGGTGATCAGTGTCTGCCGATACAATTTGCAGATATCTGCGGTAAATGCGAAACGTGGTAAACGAAATAATAGAAGGACATCGATAACGTCGCGTTGGAGTTTAGGATCAAGTAACAGATAACTGTTAAGAGATGAGACCGAGAATGACCGAGCCTACACATCAAAGACAACACGTAGTTTCGGGTCGGTGTCTGATGGACGGTAGACCGCGTGGTGCGGAATATAATACGCGCCTGTTAATTTTGTAGGTGACATATGACCTAAAATAATGTACTCATAAATTGACGATATAATTCACGAAGGCGACTATCAGCAGCGAGCTTCCTTTCGAGGTGCTCGAATCGTTTGATAGCAAGGTCGCGGGTACCATGGAAAGCGTCTGGAGGTACAGGTTGACGGAACGGAAGCTGTACAGTATATCGACCCGAGACAGAGCGTACACAGCCGTTACGAAATATTGTTTCACATTGACCCGCATCAGTGAATTCCTCAGGCGTGGCGTCGGGTGCCTCCACTCTACAAAATTTGTCCATCAAGGACTCTACAGAGGTGGTAAGCGAAATAGGACACGCATGGAACGATTGCACGGTAGAATCAGGGACGGGACCTATGACAATCCAACCGAATATGGACCCAAATGCGATCGGCAGCGAATCGCCCACAGTTACGCGTTTCCCGTCTAAGATTTGAGAAAATATATCAGCACCGAGTAACAAGTCAATCGCAGTTTATATTGTTGTCGACATTAAGTTCACCACCTTTCACAATAAAATAAATACTGGGTATATAATTTTTTTGTTGTATTTATGATTATTTTATTACATACAATAAATTTTAAAAAAAAATTATAATATTTATGAAAACAAAAAGTTATTTACAATTTTTTATAATGAATATAAATCTTGGTTTTTTTTGGAAAATAGTTAAGTAATGTCTTCTATTTTGCAAAAAATAATACTCGTATGTTTAAAAATAGATAAAACAATGTCTATACCTATTTCTATTAATAAATAGTAAATACATTTCAATATAAATAAATAAAACGTATACTCAGTTCGGAAAAAATGATTATTTATTTGAAAACCAGTAAGAGAATAGGTATAATTATTTTTTATTGTATTATTATGAACCAAAATTTGAATATGACAATATATTTTGATAATGATCATGACGGTTAATGGTGTGACGAAAGATGAAAACATAGTCATATAGAAATTAAATATCTTATAGATTCTATGAAATATGGAAATGGATAAATCCCGGGATGACATGATTGAAAAAATCATATTATTATTATATTTTATTAGAAAATGTATCATAATTATAATTCATGTATATATATATTTTCCTCCATATTTTTGGTATGAATCATTTTTTTTTATTTTTTATTTTTTTTTTTTTAATGACAATTACTGTTCTTCTTATACAGATACTTGTATATGTATGAACGATACATCTATACTAATGATACATATACATTGTTGTATTTGCAATTTTAGTATTTTACAATATTAAATTCATCAATATCATGGATATTATTATCTATTATTGTAGCTAATATGTCACAATTATATACACTAGAGATAATACGATTTGTTATAATGATACTAATATACAAATAATGCGACTAAAATAATTTGAAAACAAATAAAATATATAAAATTTTATATACCTAATTTATATTATTATATAACAAGATACATTATTACAAGATATATTCGATTCCTCGATAATGCTTGAAGTTATGTAAGTCTTCGTGTAATATATATTTTCGAATTCCATAATAAGTAACTTTCAAATAAGATGTTCTATCGAAGTTCTTAAAGCTAAACCAAAACTTTAAAAATAATGAAATATTGAAATTGGTAAGTGATACTTATTTTTTGACAATATATTTTCGGTGATTGCTTTTGTAAATGTATAAGTATTAGGCCATTTACCTAAAATTCTATTATATATTTGTTTAAATCAATTCTCATCTCATAATAATATTAATAATTATTTACTCGGAATTTGATTTGCCTTGGACTACTAGATTTTCTAGCACTTCAGTTGATACTGGAACAGCATAATTTTCTTCTTTAATTTCATTTCTCACAAAATATATGTATATATATATAGCGTATTAACAAAAACAAAATTGTCAACTATTTATACACTAAAAATTTAAAAAAAAAAAGAAAGATGAGCTGATACTCCTGCCGCACAGGATACAGGTGTGCGAACCATAGCGTTTAATTTTAATTATAATTTGAATGCAATGATAAACCATTGCATTCGAAAAAACGATTCTGAGCGAAGTCAGTCAGATTATAATTTTCGTTTGAACTAAAAATATCAACTTAAAACAGCTATAAAAAAAAATTGAGATTAGGGATTTTTTTAATATTTAAGTATGATGTTAATTAATATGTAAGTATACTTCAGTAAAATTTTCAGACCTTAATACCAAAAATTGACAATTTTATCAAACATTATATACGTAAAAACGAGAATTTTACGAAATATTAAATGTCCAATATTTTGTAGAAAAATTTAAAAAACGGTTCCAAAATTTTACCACATATATATAATAGTTATGTGAATACCCAAAAAAAATTTCAAGTCTCTATCTAAAAAATTGCCCGAGTTATTAAGAAATATAAAATTTTAATTCGTCAAAATTCCATTTTTCGTGAAAAATGCCGTTTTTTCGTCATTTTTTCGAAGTTTTTTCTTAACTCTTAAAGTCAATTTTGAAAAATTCGAAAAATGACCTTTTTTTGGAGTTTGTGGTCATTTTGATTGCAATTGTTATATTCCTATTAAGATATACAGATTTTTTAGATATTTTACTAATTAATATTTTTACTTAATACTATTTATGAACTATAATTTATAGGTAGTTTAATAATAAAATTCATAACTTAAATTAATAGAAATAAATAATATTACAACGCATATATAATAGAGTATACATAGTATACTAACAAATATACCAATACATAAATGAACTGCACAAAAAAAGAAATTTTTTTTATTTCATTTTTTTTATGTTATAGTTTTCAAATAACTAATGAGAACTTGTGATAATAATATAATCGAGAGGATGTAATATATAGTTAATTATATAATAATCCTGGTTTTACTTACATACATTATTAAATAGGCACCACATATCATACTCACAATTTATATTTGTTTAATAATTTTTCTTAATTTACAAAAAATATTTTATATGACTTTATTATTTTTTAGATTTTGAGTGAAGAAAAGAATGTATTGGTTTTATAATGATTATTTTTTTTTTTCTGTAGGTATACACTTTATTAATCGAAATAATGCTCCGGATTTTCACGAATAGCATATTATATGTTTCCGGTTGGAAAGTGGATGTAGTTGGTACTTTATTTAGGTCATTTTTCGAATTTCACAAAATTGACCGTATGCAACAGAAAGAACGACGATAAAACGAAAAATCGGCAATATACTCGTACACGAAAATTGAAATTTCGGCGAATTCGATTTCTGCAATATTTCACTATTACTCAGGTAATTCACTATTACTTCTTGGGTATTCACTTACGTATGTACTATATAAATATGTTAAATTTATGCTTAATAACTAACACGTATCAAATTATATCAAGATATTTTCCTTTGTTATTAATTTTGTGATTTACAAATATTATCTTTTTTCAAACTTGTAAATTAAAAATAATACATTATTTTCCTCCCTTCAAATCACATTGTTGGTACTCATATAATATCATAAATGTTATATGTTATAAAAATTATCCGTTATAGGTGAATGGCATCTATTATAGCCACTCTCTTACAAGAATGAAAATTATGTTACAATAATTATTTTAACCTTAACATATAGCTAAGTATTAGTAGAATTAAAATTTATATTAAAGTTTGCAATTATAAAATAAAAAAAAAATTCTGCCCCTTTACAGTAATTTCACAGGTGGCACATATACGAGTATATGCCACTAACACTTAAAGGGTTAACGTATTTATATGGATTTTTCTTATTTTTATGTATGAAGTCATTTTTTCGACCAGAAATAATGGGGTGTCGGAAAAAATATCCGGGAAAAAATAACCGATAGACAAAATATCCTACAGGTAAAATATCCGATGAATAAATGCCCAAAGAAAAAATAACCAGTGGAAAAATTACCCGAGGAATAAATATCCGCAATAAATAAAACGCAACATTATATGCGTTTGAATCTTATGTCAGATGCCTACCTATAATATTAATAATATATACTTAGGTATAATGGCAAATGGCTATAATATACCTACATATTATAATCTGTGAATCGGCCAATTTGTTATATTATTACATTTATTTATAATCTAATAAGTAATTGGTAATTTCCAAAAACACTACAACGAAAAACTAGATAAAGTTGTACTGTCGTATATGGTTAAATATATTATTTTACACTGAATATATATTCCAGTGGTTATTTTTTCACTAGTTATTTTTTATTGGATATATTATACTTGGATATTTTTATCTGGATATTTTTTCCTAGATCCGAAATAATGGCATAATGCTTCGATATTTACGAATAGTATAGGTTTTCAGTAGAAAAATGGATGTAGTTGGTACTTAGGTATTTAGGTAATTTTTCGAATATTTTAAAATTGACCCTAGCGGTAGAAAAAACGACAAAAAACGGTATTTCCACGAAAACTGAAATTTCGACGAATTCGATTTCAATATTTGACTATTATTTGACTGATTATTTATAACTCGGACAATTTTGAAGTTAGAGACTTGGAAATTTTATAGGGTGTTCATTTATATGTACTATATGTGTACATATATGGTTCTTATATGTGCGATAAAATTTCACTTTTAAATATTTCATAAAAAAACATGTCGAAATTTTAATTAATTTCTACAATATCTGACTGAACTTCACTCAGAATCGTTTTTTCGAATACAATGGTTTATCATTGCATTCAAATTCTAATTAAAATTAAACACTATAATTTGCACACCTGTATGGCTGTATCCCATGCGGCAGGAGTATAAGCTCGTCTTTTTTTTTTTTATAAAAATGAAATATACTCGATTTTTTTTAACACCATTTAAATGCGTTTACTTATATTTGGTATAATTACTGACGCACTAATATAATTCTGACGCACTTATTTTTCCACAGTTATGAATATATAATATAATATAAATTAAAATACAAATTAAATAAATTATATTTATAATATATTTATTAAAATTCTGTTAGTTCAATAAGTACTGAATTCATTTTTATATTACTTACAAAATAACGAGATCATTTTATAGATTAAATTAATTATGCATATCATTATATTAGGTACAAAAATAAACACAACTCACTGAAATATATAAAATATAACTTTTTTCATATCTAATGTGTTATAATTAATACAATTTCAATATTTCGACCATCAATTATTAGTAAGTGTGTCATTAATATATAACTATGACCAACGTTTGTCAATTCGTCATATACCCATATATGATGTTTTAATGCTGTATAAAAAACGGCGATATACCCAAAATAATGAGTTCTTAGTTTTTTTTATGAATATTAACATTATTTATATTTAAATATTCTTATTCTTATTGTTATTGTTATGTAAGATAAAAAATTTTTAAGTTATAAATATTAAATATAATTGATACAATATAGTCGGATGTGCTGTATCAGAACCCATTCCCGGTTGGATAGAAAATGTTAATGGAGTAAATGCTGTGTTAACTCCAATTGCAACAGGTCTTTTAAAAACTACTTTAATTAATACTAATAAAATACCTATGTGATGTTATCCCAGTTGATTACACTGCAAACGTATTAATATGTATTATGTGGGATACTGTTAATTTCTATGTTGAAACGTAATATTAAGGACACCTAAAAATATTAATTAACTATATTAACTGTATAACGTATACAAAATTACAAAATTTGCAGATATCGAAATGGTAAAAATTTTTACAAAGAACCCATGATATTTAATTATGTGTCAAGTGTTGCAAGTCCTATGACCTTAGGTGTTTGATAAATGAAACGTATCGAAATTATTACCAGGCACCTCCGTTGAATTCAATTTGGTATATTTTTTCCATACTTTCTACTAAATTTGGATAGATTTTATATTGAATATTTTATTGCACCGAATTCCTGCAACATTTTTGGATTTATTGTTAGTTTTTAGAGGGAAAAAACCAAAGTATAGCATTTATTAAATTTTAAATGGGATAAACTAATATTATTTTTATTATACTTCTATTCATTTTTATTTAAAACATTGAAAATATATTCAAAAATGGAACTACAGTTAAATTTAATTTCTAAATTTACATTGCGTCAGTGGAAATTTGACAATAGGAATACTCTTGACTTATGGTCACTTCTAAGTCAAGAAGATCGTAAAAAGTTTTGGTTTAGCTTTAAGAATTTCAATAGGACATACTATTTGAAGGACAGTTAGTTAATATTCAAGGCACTATAAATTTATTAGCATTGGCCAGAGATATGAAAAAACTAATGGTAAAAATGATACTAAATAAAGAAATAATCATATTATATATATCTACTAATATCTATATACTATATACTATAAAATAGTTAAAATCCATCAATTTTTTTTTTTTAAATTTTTAGTGTATAAATAGTTGACAATTTTGTTTTCTATTAATACGCTATATATATACATATATATATATATTACAAATACACATACACAGTAGCACTTAATAGTGAAAATATGATTATGATAATATTGTATTACACATAAAAATATAAATAAAAAATTAAAAACCATTTTCCTCTTCGTACCTACTACAAATAGGAGCATATTATATAATAATTCAAAACTGATTTAATTATATTTTGAAATTATTTATAACAATATTTATAAAATTTAAATTTAAATATACTTTTAAATAAACTTACTTAAATTTAAATTATAATAAAAATAAATTGATTTATTAAAAAATGTAATATTTTTATTAAAATGGTTATTATACAGGGTTTTTTGCATGTTTCAACCATTTATTCACATTTTGTGAGAAATGAAATTAAAGAAGAAAATTATGCTGTTCCAGTATCAACTGAAGTGTTAGAAAATCTAGTAGTCCAAGGCAAATCAAATTCCGAGTAAATAATTATTAATATTATTATGAGATGAGAATTGATTTAAACAAATATATAATAGAATTTTAGGTAAATGGCCTAATACTTATACATTTACAAAAGCAATCACCGAAAATATATTGTCAAAAAATAAGTATCACTTACCATTTTCAAGTTCATTATTTTTAAAGTTTTGCTTTAGCTTTAAGAATTTCGATAGAACATCTTATTTGAAGGTCATTTATTACGGAATTCGGAAATATATACTACACGAAGATTTAAATAACTTCAAGCATTATCGAGGAATGGAATGTATCTTGTTATAATGTATCTTTTTATATAATAATATAAACTAGGTATATAAAATTTTATATATTTTATTTGTTTTCAAATTATTTTAGTCGCATTATTTGTATATTAGTATCATTATAACAATTGTATTATCTTTAGTGTATATAATTGTGACATATTTAATACAATAATAGATAATAATATCCATAATATTGATGAATTTAATATTATATAATATTAAAATTGCAAATACAACAATGTATGTATCATTAGTATAGATGTATCGTTCATACATATATCTGTATATGAAGAATAGTAATTGTCATTAAAAAGAAAATAAATTAATTAAAAAAAGATTGATACCAAAAATATGGAGGAAAATATATATATACATGAATTATAATTATGATACATTTTCTAATAAAATATAATAATATGATTTTTTCAATCATGTCATGCCGGGATTTAAGGATTTAACCATTTCCATATTTCATAGAATCTATAATATATTTAATTTCTATATGACTATGTTTTCGTCTTTCGTCACACCACCAACCGTCATGATCATTATCAAAATATATTATCATTTTAAAATTTAGATTCATAATATTAAAATATAATATGATTCTATTCTCTTACTGGTTTTCAAATAAATAATCCCATATCATTTTTTCTGAACTGAGTATACGTTTTATTAATTTTTACAAAATAAAAGACATTACTTAACTATTTCCCAAAAAAACCAAGATGTTTATTCATTATAAAAAATTGTAAATAACTTTTTGTTTTCATAACTATTGTAATTTTTTTTTTAAGTTTATTGTATGTAATAAAATAATCATAAATACAACAAAAAAATTATATATCTAGTATTTATTTTATTGTGAAAGGTGGTGAACTTAATGTCGACAACAATAAAAACTGTAATTATAATCTACTATATTAAACTTCCTTAATCATTTGGATACTTAAATCTATTATATCTAAGTAATGGCTCTCCCTAAAAACAGTTCTGGAGCTATTCCTGAGTGGTGTCTCACCAACGGTAAACCACCGAGCGATTACCATAACTAACATAGTAACATATTGACAAATAATAACACATTCCAGAAAAATCTGCCAAGTCTAGTACCAAACACACAGGATTAAAGAAATGTAATATCCTTTTTATAAAAAATTTGATTTATATACCTTAATTTAATGTTAGCAAAGCTGTAAAAATATAACTATAAAAATTGTAAATTAACTAATGACTCAGTTGTCAATGTATTTAATTTTAATAATAAAAAAAAATCTTAATGTATTCGAATGAAAATTTATGTTATTTCTACAATCAGCTTATCTCTACGATTTCTATAATTTTTATTTCAATACTTTATTCAATACTTTATTAGTTCAAACTTCTTAGTTTTATTGTACTTACACGTCATACTTTTTCTTATTGACATAATAAAATATTATTCAGATTATTATTGGATTTGTAATTAGTAGGATTTTGTTGTTAATATCATACAAATATAATTTTTTTTGTATATGGCTAAAGAATCATTTTTTAATTAAAACAATAATATTTTCTAAAATATTAAAAATATCCGAAAATCTCAATACTCAATTTTTTTTATAGGTGTTTAAAGTTGAAATTTCAGTAAAATCAATATTTAAAGAATAAATATGGATTTTTCTTCTTATATTACAATATTTTACAATAATGTTAAATAAAATTGACAAAATTTTTTTGAAGCCTAAATACATTTTACTTCTTAGCCCTATATCTTTAAAGTATTCCCTTCGGAATCATTCATTTGAATGCGATTATTTATCATTATTCATTACATTCATATTTAAATCAAAATACAACACTACCTTTCAACACCTGTATCCTACCCACACCAGTATCATCTCTTCTCTTTTTTCAATTTTATAATTTAGAGTACTATAAAAAAAAAATTATAGTATAACAATACTTTGGGACTAAGGTTAGCAATATTATATGATGGGTAAAGATTTAATGAAAATTTAAAACCTTAAAGCTCAAAATTGCCATTTTGATTAAAATATTAAATATATATATATATATATATATATATCATAGTTTATCGATTTCACTAAAAATATCATCTTTAAACTTCTATAAAAAAAATGAAGAGACTTATAATTTACAAACTATTTTAGAAATAAGTTAATCAAATTAAAATAAAGTCAATTTTTTTAATAAAGTAATTTTTATGGCAAATTGGCTACGCCAGAATATCTTGAAATTCAAGATTAATATAGGCAATTCCATGGTAATAAAATAATAACCTATTAATTACTAATATTATCAATAATATAAAATAGTGTTTTCAATAGTTAATATAATAATTAATAGGTCAATAGTATTTCTTTGAAATACTTTTTGTTTAATAATAATTTTTTACATCTAATTATTTTTGCGTATTCTCAAAACTTATGTTTTGTAACTATTACAATAAAATATAAAATGAAATTACTCAAAAATTATAGTGTTCTCAAATATTATAAATATTGTTCATTGCTATGTACTCGTATAGCATACTTTTTAAAAAAGAAAAAATAATTATGTAGAATTAAAATAATAATTACTTATTAATTACTGCAGTACAACTATACTTACTCGGTTTTACAAGAGACGCAGCCGTTTTTGATAATACATGCAATAATATTTATGATGCAATTTGTAATATATATATTTTAAATAGTTTATAAAATAATAAAAATTAAAAAAAAAAAAATTAAAATAATAAAATAATTTTACTTTAATTTATTTTATTTTAATTAATTAATTATTATTTAATTAAATTTATTAATCATTATTATTTTTAATTTATAAATACCTATTTATAGTTCTATTTTTTTTAAATTCTATTTAAGGGTAATTTAATTAATTATTTATTCTGTTATTACAAATCATTCTAACTAAATAGATTATTTTATATTAAGAATGTAGTATAATATCTTATAAAAATAAAACATTATTTGGCGGAAGGGGCGATTGTAAATTGCGCCCATGGTGAGCAGGTAGTAAAATAAATATGGTAAATTGCGCTTTATTGATATTTGGGATTTTTTTAATATTTTGATATAATAATTAATATGTCAGTATACTTCAGTAAAATTTTCAAACCTTAAAACACAAAACTGCGTATTTTATCAAACATTACATACATAAAAACAAGAATTTTATGAAATATTCAAAATCCTATATTTTATAGAAAAATTAACGTAACGGTTCCAAAATTTTACCACATATAGTACCTATGTGAACATATAATAAAATTTCCAAGGTATATAAGGCAGTAATAGCACTACAATATGAAGCAAGAGGACTAAGCGTAGATCAATACCAAATAAAAGTGCTAGGGTTTGCATATGATATTAATGTCCTAGGAGACTCCCTGGATAATACAGTGAGAGCCACTGAAGTACTAAAACGTGCAGCAGAACGAATAGGATTACAGATAAATGCAGACAAAACAAAATTAATGGAACTCTTAAATATAGAAACTTCGTTGGATGTGTTGAAAATGTTACCTTATGAGAAAGTTGAAGAGTTTCAGTATCTGCCATCTGGGTACAATATTAAGTACGAAAAATGTCTGGTTTTGTGAAAAAGGGTCAAGAACAACAAAAGCAAAGAGAACGTAATTTGCTTTGCTAAAATTGTTTAAATCTAAACTCTTCTCCAAGCAAAAATAAGATTCTATATATCAATAATAAGACCGATATTAACATATGGTTGCGAAGTATGGACTACGACAAGTGTAATACAGCGGAGACTAAAGACTTTTGAGAATAAGATATGGAGAATAATATGTGGCCCGAACATGGATCCAAGAACCAGTCACAAGAAGTTATCACAGGAAGTACAATCAAGAATTAAAGGAATAATTAAATATGGTTACAATTAATGGATTCATAAAGAGTAAAAGAAAAAATGGCTAGGACATGTAATGCGGTGTAATACAGATGAATTAACCAAGATAATATTAAATTGGAAGCCGGAAGGAAGAACGCCAAGAGGTCATCTTCGAAAGAGATAGATGGATGTCATAGATAAAGATTTGAAAAACCTAGGAACCCAGAATTAGAGGGTGATAGTGCAGGATCGAGACAATAAGCGATTTAATGATGGCGACAAAAATTCTTGGAGAGTTATGAAGGTAGAAAGAAGAAGAAATTACTCAGAGATATGCCTATAGAATTCTTCTATGGGTAGGGGTTGAATTTAAAATATTTATATAATACAAGAGTTAACTGTACAAAACATAATATTTAAAATATACAAATATAATATGTAGGTAATCATTAATTATGATCAGTCTGTTTATTAAATATTCATACATAATGACATAATTATTAAATGAATATCAAATGAATAATGATGACGCAGTGTTTAAAATTTCATGAATATTATGTTTTTAAATTACTATATTCTGTTTTTGAAGGTTGTATTTTATTTCCAAGCAGTAATTATTAAAATGAATATTTATCAGAAAACGTGTAATGTTGTAGATATAAAACACAGAAATTTCACATTATACCTACATGCCTGTACATATTATTGCTTAATATTACAAATTTATATCTTCTTTTTATCTTTTATACAGCTACAAAAAAAAAACAAAAAAACAAAAAAACGTAAATGTAATATTTACAATTAATTGGATCTGAGTTAGTAAAATGTATTTGATCTTCAATAAAATTTTCAAACTTTTTAAAAAATTTTGTCAATTTTATTTAACATTATTGTAAAATA
>JAIUCT010000020.1:5628810-5641252 GCA_021307375.1 Tetraneura akinire | reverse complement strand
TGAAAGAATGGAAATTCGACAATAGGAATACTCTTCATTTGTGGTCTCTATTGAGTCAAGCAGATCGTGAAAAATTTTTCTTTAGCTTTAAACATTTTAATTGGGAATTCTATATTAAGGTTTATTACTATGGAGTTCGTAAATATATACTACATGAAGACATAAGTAATTTAAAACAAGCATTATCAAAGAATCGTCTGTAAGTTTCTTTATATTACTTCCTAATACAAACTTTACACAACTTAATATGGACAAAAAATTTTTTTCCAGATTATTTTGGTCGCATTATTCATGTATAGGTATCATTATTACCTTTACGACATTGTCTCTGTTGTATTATTTATATAGCAAACATTTGTGATATATTTACAATAATAATACATTGATGATCAATTATGTAGAACAGGGGTGGCCAACCCAAATAGACTTGCGGGCCCTTTTGGACATTCATTATAATCCCCCGGGCCATATAAATATAATTATATACTCATCCCAAAAACATTTAGAAAATTTGTAGTAAAAAAAAAACAAAATGAAACATAAGTGTTTTTATTATTATTAATAAATATAATATATAAATATAAATAATGTATTAATGATAAAAATGATTTAATCTTTGTATTTAAATCACAGCACGCAAAATAAAACCGGACATCAAATTACCAATTAACACTGATCGGGGCCTATCGGTGCATTGTCAATAGTCATAATTAGCTGATCTCGTGAAGCGTATGAGTACAATATTTATCAGATTATAACTATTTTATTGGCCATGTGCTGCATTTTAGCTAATAACTAAATTTAGATTGTTTTATTATCGGTAAATGTTACAATAATTCAATCATTTGTACACTTCAACAGCTTTATGGGAAAATACGTACCCATATATTCATATTTAGTACTCCATCGAAGTATAAACTTCTATGTCAATCGATTAAATAACATAATTATTATTACAAAAATTCTGAAGAAATTTTTTTTACTAAAATAATCATATCTTATAAAAGTGAGATAAATTTCGAGGCCACAAAATTATCCAAGGCGGGCCGCGAGTTGGCCACCCCTGATGTAGAATATTGTATCTAATTAGTTCATTCATAGTTACATATTTGTATTCAGCGGCGTATATAGGAAGCGGAATGGGCATTATTATGAAGAAACCATACAAAATAATATTATAGTACACTCACACTAAAATAAATGTATGACTAACACAACAATAACTTTAAAATGAGTTTTCCATCATTCCATCAATATTGCGTATATCTAATTCCTTAAAAAATTATGGTAGCGAGGCCCATTAACAGTTTATGGGTATTTCATTATTATTCAGAATTGTAGATAAGCATTCTATTTTAAAATAGCATTACATAAATATTTTGTTAAATTATTCATTGTAATTTTGATTACAAGAAAGTAACTATACAATAATCATTTTTTATTAAAACAAATTAACTTATTTTATATTTTATATGACTTACCTAATGTTGATCTTCATGAAAAGAAGTATGATGAAAAAAAAAATTTATAATGATAAAATAAACAATGAACTATAACTAATATTGTGTTTATGTCAATTAATACTTAATAGAAAAACAAGTTAACTTATTGTAAATAATTTTACCTACCAAGATTTCAATTGAACGTGCCCCAATAACAGTTTTGGTGATTTTTTTTTGTAATTTTTATGATTTTACTACAAGTTAAAAAAATTATAGTGCAAGTTTAAAAATTTACCTAATGATGTACTAATATGACATTTTTTATTAAATGCTTAGGTAGGTTCTACATAATATATTATAGTAATCGTACCACTTTTAATACCAAAAATTGTATCCATACAAGTAGAAATAAATAATAATAAACAAATAAATGCAAACATCATCGTAAAAACTTCGTTCAAAATCTAAAATGTACATTCCACTGTATCTAATATAACACATAATTGATAGAAAAAAAAGAGTGAGGAGTTATTATATAATTATAGCCACAAATTACTATTTTTCTTAATTACCACATTTATAATTCCCATGAATGAAAAATGAAAAAACAAATTATTACAAATACACTTATATTACAATTTACAAGTAATAAACAACATACATATGATAATTAATAATTATACGTTTATAAAACTTGAATATATAATTATATGCTTAATGTTTTTTTAATGAAATAAATAAATTAAAATATACGTAAATACCTACCTATATATAATAATTATAAATTTATACAATTAAAATAAATAATAAAATAAAACTTTGAATACTGGTATATAAAATTAATATAATTCACATAACATAAATATATAAATTTAGTATTAAAAAAAGATTCATGTTACGATTCATCAAAATCATATTTTAAATATATATAGTGCAGTAGCAAAATATTTATACAATATTACTTCATTTAAATCTATTTTAAGTTGATAAAGATCTTTTTAATATGTCTTGTGAGTTAACAAATAGGTAAGTTTTGTACTAGTCTAATAAATACAGATATAACTATTTTTTTATGGTATATCAAGCTTAATTAAAATTGTAGAGAATAAGTTGTTTAAAATACATTTTAAATAATAATTTTATTACACTAATGATAAATATCATTAAGATAAAATTTATCAAAAAATTTTAATTATACAATAACAAAATGATTCTATGGAAATTATGTAGAATTTTGTTTTTAATTGTTCAAATAATTAATTATTTAATTATTTAATTTTTTTAAATTGTTTTATCATTGGGTATGCAAGTCTGAGATAGGTAATTAATTTTAATTTTTGCAACTTACATAATAACATTAGTGTAACAATTTAATGTAAACATATATATCCATATCTCCAAATATAAACTAATGAGCAAGACATAACAGATACATGAGACATTTCATTGAACATTTCCATTAATTGAGACTCATTACTTCTTAATATTCCTATATTATAAATTTATAATATGGTACAATTAATAAATTCTTATTCTTCTTAAGGCATTTTAAAGACCATTAAGGTCCATTGCCGCATCAACAACATCCCTCCACTTCTCCCTGTCCCTTGATACTTCTTCTCCATTCTATATCCCTATCTTTCTGAGGTCTTCCTTAATTCCTTAATTCTATCTGCCCACCGTTGCCTGGGTCGTCCTCTGGGCCGTTTTGTGCTTGGCCTCCATCTCGTTGTGTTCCTCAGTATTCCTTCCGATATCCAGACATGACCTGCCCATCTTAATCTACTACTCTTTATAATTCCTATAATATTGGCTTATATAACCTTCTCAGCTCTTCATTTGTCCTAACTTCAAACTCACCTACATCATTCTTTTTTGATCCATAAATTTTTCGGAGTATTTTCCTTTCAAAAACACCCAATTTGTTTTCATCCGTTTTGGTGGTTGCCCATGTCTCGCATGCGTATAGTACTATAATGGGTCTGATTAAAACTTTGTACAATGTTATCTTTGATCTTCTTAAGAGTAATTTTGATTTGAATAATGTTGATAGTCCAAAGTAGCATCTGTTTGCTGTTATCAATCTTTCTTTTATTTCTTCGTGACTATTCGCGTTTTCATTCACCCATGCTCCAAGGTATTTGAAGTGTTCTACTCTTTCAAATGAATAACCTTCTATTTCTAATTTTCTTGTCATGTGATGCTTCTTGGATAATATTAGGTATTTTGTTTTCTCTTCATTTACTCTAAAACCCATTTCTGCACCTATCCTTATTAGTTCTTTTGCGGATTGTTTTAGACTTTCCTCATTTTCTATAGTTATCACTAGATCATCAGCATACGCTACAATTGCAAGCTGTTGGTTATCACTGATTTTTATTCCTTTTGCCTTACTAAGGACTTGTCTCACCACTGACTCTAAGGCAATGTTAAACAAAGCCGGTGACAAAGCGTCTCCTTGTCTGAGACCTGTCGGCACTAGGAATTCATTTGAGTAGTCTCCTCCAAAATTCACCTTGCATTTAGAGCCTTATACGCACGTTTTGATCATTCTTATAAGCTTTTCTGGTATTCCTATCCGGGACATTACATTCCACAATTTATTTTTATTTATCGAGTCGTTTGCTGCTAATTAATAAATAATATAATTAAATTTATATTTATTTTTTGTATACTATTTTTTATTAAATAATTCATTATTACTTTTTAAACTAACCTAATGCAGCTTGAAATAAGAATTGATCATTATCTCTTAAAAAGTTGTCCCAAATAATTGACGCTAATTCTAAATTCATAGATTTTGCAAATAATGAATATATCCAATCAACAAGGTACATTTCAGAAGTAAGACCAATGTGATTAAAATGTGCATTAAGTTTATTCAAATTATATTTAAGTAGATCATTATATGTAGAGAAATATGAGGTCATCTAAAATTTAATATTATTATATTAATATACGTACCAAATATTTTCTGATAAATTTACTAACCAAGTGTTCGTTAACAGTGTAAAAAGCATTTAAACACGGAGATTCCATTAAATTAACAAGACAAATAAAAGCATCAACTTCTTCCATATTTAATAGTAAAATGGCAGCTATAAAACACATGCCTTGAATATAACCAATTATCTGAACGAAGACAAACTAAGAACTAAGAATAAGCACTAAGAATCATTTTTAATACATCGTAGTTGGATGTAGGAAACGTCTAAATCCGTATCTTCTATGTATATTAGAAAGATAAAGAAAATCGACGCTTTCAATCCCCGGAAGTACCTACCGGTGTCGCTAAGTTCCGGATATATAATCCATTGTGTAATATTATGAAATAAATAAACGATATTTTTGTTTACAATAATATGATATTTTATTATTTAATATTTTAGACTTTACTACTTTGATGTTCACCGAACCGTTTTCGAGTACGTGTGTAGTGCGTTTACAATTTTATTGTTTAATTTTAACTATTAAATATAATAAATTGATACAATTTTGTTAAATTATTGTATTTATGGATTTTCTAAGAATTAATATTTTAAAACATGATGGTTTTAAACAAATATTTTGTATCACTAAATTATTACACGTAATAATAACATATAAAATATTACGTTTTAAATCTGTTATTATTATTTACGTTAACGATCATGTGACGTTTACACTAATGAATAATGATTATAAAATTGTTAACCCATCATTTTAAATAGCTTATATTATTAAAACGGAGCCTTTACAAACGAATATTTTTCTTTTACAAACCTTTACAAACGTAATACAAAAGAAAGGATGAATTTAAATGTCGTATGAAAGGTTTCAGGCATTTCCCCAGGACACCCCATTTTGAAAAGGTTGTATTATTTAAACGGAGCTTTTCAAACGAAAATTTTGCTTTTACGAACCTTTACAAATGTATTACAAACGAATAGACGAGTAAAAATCAAACAATTTTATGTTGGGGGGGGGGGGCTGGAGAAATGGTCAAATGGACATCATAAAAACAAGAATTTTATGAAATATTCAATGTCTTATATTTTGTAGAAAAATTTACTTAACGGTTCCAAAATTTTATTACATGTAGGTAACACGTATATGTAGTGCCTATATGAACGCCCAATAAAATTGTAAAATCTCTAATTTTAAAATTGCCTGAATTATCGTGAAATATTAAAATCGACTTCGTTGAAATTTCAGTTTTCGTGAAAAATGTCGTTTTTCGTAATTTTTCATCGTTTCTTCTACCGCGTAGAATCAATTTTGAGAAATTCGAAAAATAACCTAAATGAAGTATCAACTACATCCACTTTCCAACCAGAAACATATGCTATTCATACTAATACATTCTTCGCTTCGCTCAGAATATAAAATTTCAAGATCAAACATAAATTTAAACGGTTTTAGTTGAAAAATAATACCTAAATCTTTAGCTCTATTATCAAGTTGCTTGGTTGTTGGTAGAATACTAGAATGTATAATTTCTTCTATCGCTACTAAAAGTGATAGGTATGTAGTTATTTATTTTTACTATTTTAATAATAAATCCTATATAATTTTATATTTTCTATTTTAAAATTACATACTTGTAGTATTATTAAAAAACAATGAATTATAAAATTCTGGTACAGCGGAAAATCTCGCAGGGGAGGCAGTTCCCACCTGCCTCCACCGTGTGCACGCTTATGATTATAGCTATTTTTTATTTTTTTATTTTTTTTTTTTTTTGCATTAGGAAACCTGCAGGTACAGTACATAGTACATTATATAGTATATACTATAATAGATTAAATATTAAGTATATTTAATCTATGATATGTTGTAACACTGCAAGGTGCGTTATTAATTTATTATATTATAATACTACCTAGTACAGTCATTGCTAATAAAAATTAGCAAATGAAGAATCGCCTTTTGTGGACGCGATTTTAGATATTGAGCGAAGCGAAGAATGTATTGCTTTTACAACGATTGGATCATCGCAGGACAAAATTTTTTGTGATCCATGGTGTCAAAAATGTACATCAGAGTAAATCACGTCTAGTCTAATCCCTATCATCTTATCATTGACGATAATCACGATTCATGATAATATCTAACACTATCGTGATTATGTGTTTTGAATTTTTGATTATTTATTATAATATTTTATATTATTTTATTCATTAATCATTATTAAATATAATTACACCTAATTAAGAACCATGTTTAATTGCCAAGTTCGTGATGCTATAATATATCAGTGTCTGGTTTAAATAAGCATTCAAGAACAAAACATGAAGATACTCCGAAAATTAAAAATGTATATTATTGTAATGACTGCGATGCATCATTTGATTTGAAGTCCAATATAATAAAACACATAAAGACTCATGTTCAGCATAGTAATATGTTATGTTCATATACAAATTATACAAAATCATTTCCATCTATAAAAGGATTAATTGTACATTTAAAATCTCATAATATTAATATCGAGCCAACAATGTTAAATTTTAATGCTATAGAAGATATATAAATTTATAATTACATTAATACATTATAATATATCTGTTAACAATTATTATTACTAACTTATTGTTTTTTATGTACTCAATGATTTAACTTAAAGTATTTGTTTTTACTTTTGGTGTTTCTACGGACATGTATGTATTATTTCAAAATTGTTTAGTCACTACTGGGAAGTATCGTTCTTCATAAAATATTTGTTCAATATTAATATTGTTTAAATGTTATAGGTGATTTACTGATTTATATTTGGTTAACATTTGCCGTGATTGGTTTTTTATCAATGATAAGATAATAGGGATTAGACTAGACATGATTCAGTCAGGTGGACATTTTTGACATCATGGATCATAAAAATTTTTTTCCTGTGATGATCCAATCGTCTTTTACAATGATGTGTGATTTTTTTTTGTTTTTTAGATTCTGAGCGAAGCGAAGAATGTATTGGTTTTACAATGATGTGTGATTTTTTTTTGTTTTTTTTTTTTTTTTTATTCTGAAGACATTTTTACTACCCGAAATAATGCTCCGATTATCACGAATAGGGTATGTTTCCGGTAGCAAAGTGGATCTAGTTGGTACTTTATTTAGGTCATTTTTTGAATTTCTCAAAATTGACCCTAAGCGGTAGAAAAAACTTCGAAAAAATGACGAAAAAGCGGCATTTTTCACGAAAAATGAAATTTTGACAAATTCAATTTCTATATTTCACGATAACTCAGGCAATTTTTAAGATAGCGACCTGAAAATTTTTTTGGGTGTTCACATAGCTATTATACATATGTGGTAAAATTTTGAAACCGTTATGTTAATTTTTCTACAAAATATTAGACTTTGAATATTTCGTAAAATTCACGTTTTTACGTATATAATGTTTGATAAAATTGGCAATTTTGGGTATTTTGGTCTGAAAATTTTACTCAAGTATACTTACATATTACTTAACATCATACTAAAATATTATAAAAATCCATTGTCAACATTTTTTTATATAGCCGTTTTAAGTTGATATTTTTAGGAATACGAAAATCTTAGAATCCATACCTACATATAAATAAATATCCTGAAAACACTTTTACTACCCGAAATAACGCTTCGCTTTTCACGAATAGCGAGTTTCAGATGTAAAAGTGGATGTAGATGGTACTTTATAAAGGTCATTTTTCGAATTTCTCAAAATTGACTATAAGCGGTAGAAAAAACTTCGAAAAAATGACGAAAAAACGGCATTTTTCACGAAAAATGAAATTTTGACGAATTCAATTTCTACATTTCACGATAACTCAGGCAATTTTTTAGATAGAGACCTGAAATTTTTTTTGAAGGTTCACATAGCTATTATATATATGTGGTAAAATTTTGGAACCGTTTTTTAAATTTTTCTACAAAATATTGAACATTGAATATTTTGTAAAATTCTCGTTTTTACGTATATAATGTTTGATAAAATTGTCAATTTTTGGTATTAAGGTCTGAAAATTTTATTGAAGTATACTTACATATTAATTAACATCATACTAAAATATTAGAAAAATCCCTAATCTAAATTTTTTTTTATAGCTGTTTTAAGTTGATATTTTTAGTTCAAACGAAAATTATAATCTGACTGAACTTCGCTCAGAATCGTTTTTTCGAATGCAATGGTTTATCATTGCATTCAAATTATAAATAAAATTAAACGCTATGGTTCGCACACCTGTATCCTGTGCGGCAGGAGTATCAGCTCATCTTTTTTTAATAATATAATTACGTACTAAAAAGTTTTTAGTCAGTGGCGTACTGGCGTCGTTTCAACTTTTTTTTTTAATACGCATGGCGTATAGAACAGGCCACCTAGTATATCCAGAATTTTTAACACAACAAAAATAAAGTAGGTATTTTCAAACAATAACAATAATTCTACTAACACATCTAATAGTTGGTCTTTGTGTATTATATTTACAATAAATAAATCATAATTAATCATAACTTAATCATAACTTAACTAAAAATTTGTCTTGAATAAAATTTTGGATAGTTAAATTCATGTTGATTTTTCTTAAGCCAAAATATGTTATCAGTTAGGCCACAAGCCACTACCAATTATTCAGGCCAATTAATTTTTAAACCGGGCCAAATTACTACAATATTGGATTTTAAATACGCAAATGTATACCCTGCGCGGTCCAAATGACGCCACTGTTTTTAGTACCTAATTATATCTAAAACTAGTTGCGATGTGCGTAGTGCGTTTCCGGTTTCAGCTGCCCGGTATGACGCACTAGGTTGTTTATTATAAAATTATAAAAATAAACACGAAGAGCCTCTGTTTTCCTTAATCGCACATTCGCACCGCTGTGGTTATACCAATCTATCTGGCAACGACTAGTTCTGTACTTTGTATCTTCTTTACGAAAGTACAAACATAACGTTCCGAACACTTCAAAGGTTCATGAAACAATAAAACGCGCTCTCGATTTGATATCTAACAAAACAACGCTCGTATTAGCTGAGCTATGTGCAGGGACGCATTTAAGATTTTGGAGCCCGGTACAAATTAAATCGTTCAACGCCCCCCCCCCCACCATGGGCATATTCTTGAAACAGTAGAACGGCGGTCGTGTATGAATAATCGTTTTTTAAGAAAATGTTCGATTATTCGTATACGACTGCCGTTCTACTGTTTCAAGAATACCTAGGCATATTTTAGGGAGATATGTTGGATTATTTGTCCCCCTGCCCAGTGAAAATATAAAATATACATTTTAAAATAATTACTTTTAAATACTTTCAAACAAAATTAAATAATTTAATGGTAACTGAAAAAGATAAACAATGAACAGTGATTATCACTTATAATTGCGGCATGCGCGGTAATGCGGTATGTTTAAAGGTTAAGATAATTAAATTATTTATTTTTCTTTCCATCATAATTATCATAATTTATTCAACATTTTGTACCTCTTTACTAACTTATAACTATAGCAGCCCCCTAAAAATTTACCGCCCGGTACCCCCCTAAATACGGCCCTGGCTATGTGCGATCGTCGCGTGCTTGCACCGCCCCAAAAGTATCGAAAGCGCATTCTATGATGTATTGCTTGCGTTCACGTTCACGTTCGGTACGACGGCCTCTTTCACTTGAAATATTTCAAACTTCAAACACTATAATATATTAATATGTATGTAATATGTACACAGACGTATAGTTATTCTTATTAGATATTGATAATATTTCGAGAGTGAAGGGATACAAATTTTAGTCATATCTCACCCACTCAAATTTTTTTTAAAACGCTACTGATATATACTATAAGTTAACCGATAGTGTTAACAATTAAAAAAAAATAATATGTTATTTTATATTCCTAGATCCCACCAAAAAATCATTTCAATACAAGGTCATTCGGTCGAATTTATATATTGCTACCTAAAATCATGATCTCACACTGTTTCACTGTTCGCACTGTTCTCATTTTATATGATAGAACTGATCATTTACGGAATGTTAACCAATTTATTTTTTATGTAAACACTTTTTATTCGCATTAAATTTAACTACAGAAAACAGAAGTACAGAATATACGTGGATAATTGATTTAGTATTGAATAAAGTTAATAATGTATACTACTATAAGTGAAACATTTAAAGATGGAACAATTTTAGTTACTGGAGGTACAGGATTTTTAGGAAAAGTACTTATAGAAAAATTATTGAGAGACTGTCCTTTACGAACAATTGTTCTTATTGTGAGAAATAAAAAAAGATTTACGAGCAATGAAAGGGCAAAAGTACTTTTTGAAGAATCTGTAAGTATCAAAATTCTAAGATAAATGTCTTCGAATTTCACCTATTTATGATTAGATGATTGTGTAATATAAGTATTAAGTAGGTACAATAAATAATATTATTATTATTATTTTTTTTTTTTTTTGACAATTTAAATTATCTATCTTATTTTATTAATTCATATTTTACTAAGATATTCCAGATATTAGAGATTAACTTTTCTATATTGGTTATTTACTTAATCTTAATTTATTTATTTTTTAAATATTTATAAAATACTTTAAATAGCTACACGAATAAACAATGATTAATATTAATATTTTGTTTTGTATGTAACATTTATTTTAATTATATATTTCTAGTTATTTGATACATTACGAATTAAAGAACCTGATTTTATGTATCGTATTAAAATCATTTATGGAAATTTTGAAAAACCAAATTTAGGATTATTATTGAATGACCAAGATTGGATAATTAAAAATGTTAAATTTATTTTTCATTGTGCAGCTACTATTAAATTCAATGAACCTATTGAAATTGCAACAAAAATAAATATCCAAGGCACTTTAAATTTATTAGCATTGGCCAGTGAAATGAAAAACCTAATGGTAAAAAATAATTATACTCTTTTTTGAAACATGTACTTATACATAAATATTTTATTGATTTACTATACCTGTATACAATAATTAAAATCCACCAATTGTAAAATTATAGAATTTTAGGTTTAGAGCGAAGAGAAAAAATTATTTGTTTTTCGATGATGTTTGTCTTATTCTTTTTTTGTTATGTATGTTACCACTTTTTCTATCCGAAATAATGATCCGATTTTAAGGAATAGCATATGTTTCCCGTTAGAAAGTGGATATGGTTGGTACTTTATATACGTCACTTTTTGAATTTCTCAAAATTGACTATAAACGAAAAACGATCGAAAAACGACCGAAAAAATGATGAAAAAACGGTATTTTTCAAATAAAATAATTATACCGTCTTAGATTCTGATCGAAACGAAGAATATACTGGATTTACCAAAGATTGACGAATGAACCAGATGGCCGACTTTTTGATTTAGTGATAATTTGACCATCTTGAGACAGGATATGATATTTTTCTACAATAATCGGACAAATCACAAGTGAACGAGTATGGGTGGGGTATGTTAGTACAATAGCGGGGCGTATTGCGTATAGTAAACAATAAAAAACACATAAATACACAATAAAATTTTCAAGTCTCTAGTCGAGTTATCGTGAAAAATCGAAATCGAATACATCGAAATTTCAGTTTTCGAGAAAAATGCCGTTTTTTCATTTTTTCGGTCGCATAGGTATAGTCAATTTTGAAAAATTCTAAAAATGATGTGTAAATAAAGTATAAACTACATCCACTTCCTAACCGGAAACATGTCCTATTCGTGAAAATCAGAGCATTATTTTGGGTATTGTCTTCAGACATAAAAAAAAAAAAGACATACATCATTGATCATTGTAAAACCAATACATTCTTCGCTTCGCTCAGAATCTAAAATACCTGTATTTATAATATTGATATATATTTTTAATGAATTTATAATAATATTTTTGTATCATAATATTTAAATGATTATAGTTTCTATGTTAAATTATAATAGAAATAAATATATTGAATAATAAAATGCAATATATTTAAGAAAACTGTTATCATGCAGGGTTTCGTGCACGTATCTACTGCTTATTCACATTGT
>JAIUCT010000020.1:5602142-5628410 GCA_021307375.1 Tetraneura akinire | reverse complement strand
TTTCGTGAAAAATGCCGTTTTTTCGTCATTTTTTCGAAGTTTTTTCTACCGCTTATAGTCAATTTTGAGAAATTCGAAAAATGACCTAAATAAAGTACCATCTACATCCACTTTTACATCTGAAACTCGCTATTCGTGAAAATCGAAGCATTATTTCGGGTAGTAAAAGTGTTTTCAGTATATTTATTTATATGTATGGATTCTAAAATTTTCGTTTTACTAAAAATATCAACTTAAAACAGCTATAAAAAAAAATTGTGACTTGGGACTTTTTTAATATTTTAGTATGATGTTAAGTCATATGTAGGTATACTTCAGTAAAATTTTCAGCCCAAAATACCCAAAATTAACAATTTTATCAAACATTATATACGTAAAAACGTGAATTTTACGAAATATTCAAAGTCCTATATTTATATAAAAATTAACCAAACGGTTCCAAAATTATACCACATATACATTGTAGCTATGTGAATACCCAAAAAAAATTTCAGGTCGCTATCTTAAAAATTGCCTGAGTTATCGTGAAATATAGAAATTGAATTTGTCAAAATTTCATTTTTCGTGAAAAATGCCGCTTTTTCGTCATTTTTTCGAAGTTTTTTCTACCGCTTAGGGACAATTTTGAGAAATTCGAAAAATGACCTAAATAAAGTACCAACTAGATCCACTTTGCTACCGGAAACATACCCTATTCGTGATAATCGGAGCATTATTTCGGGTAGTAAAAATGTCTTCAGAATAAAAAAACAAAAAAAAAAAAAAAAAAAACAAAAAAAAATCACACATCATTGTAAAACCAATACATTCTTCGCTTCGCTCAGAATCTAAAATATAAAATATTCAATAAAAATAATATTTTACAATCGCACCGGCTTAGCTAGTTAGTTATGAAATGTGTGCATGTTTCGGATTTCTAATTTCTAATTACAATAAGAGTAATAATTAAATACTATACGACCATTACTGTATCCTCATACTGCTGCCTCAAAATAGCTACAATGCCACAATGGCCACATTTTCTCATTTATTTTTAAAATATTATCGAACATTAATATGAAATTATAGAAGTGAATTACGTTTTTTTATAACAACTTCATAATATATTTTATCTATCAATACGTAATTTCGTAATATTATTATTTCGATTGTAGGTATATTGACTTTTTTTTTAGTATTGGTATAAAAAAATCCAGGGGGTAATGGCCCTTTTGGCCTCCCATGCGGACTGCGGGCGCGCTGCTTGTCAAAATAAATGTGATATTTTATTCTATTATCATTTTTATAAATCATAAATTCATAACAAATAATTTATGATAAAAATATATACATTATAGTAGGATGTGTTGTATCTGAACCGATTCCCGGTTGGGTAGATAATGTTAATGGAGCAACCGGTGTTATAACTTCGTCGATAGTAGGACTTTTAAGGACAGCATTATTGGATCGTAACAAAATATGTGATATTATCCCAGTGGATTACACCGCAAACGCATTAATATGTGTGATGTGGGATACAGTTAACAGGTACGTTGAAACATAAAACTTAGTCCACACAATATAAAACTATTTTTTGTTACCTATACGACTACGACATGTTGACCAATGACAACTTTTATCATTCTTTTTGTTTCCATGAAACGAATTGTAACATTTGTAAACACTAAACATACTGTTTACATTATTTCAACAAATTTAAAATAAAAAAGAAAAAAAGAACTGATACTCCTGCCGCAGGGATATAGGTGTGCATATCATAGTATTTGATTATAATTATAATTTAAATGCAATGTTAAACCATTGCATTCGAAAAAACGATTCTGAGCGAAGTTCAGTCAGATAATGTAGGTATTGATTAATAGATTGCCGTTTTTTCGTCATTTTTTCATCGTTTTTTCTAACGTACAGGATCAATTTTGAAAAATTCGAAAAATGACCTAAATAAAGTACCAAGAACATCCACTTTCCTACCGGAAACATATGCTATTTATGAAAATCGGACCATTATTTCGGGTAGTACAAGTGTCTTCAGTCATAAAAACAAAAAAATATTAATATTAATTTTAAACAGCTATAAAAAAAAATGTTACCATGGATTTTTTAATATTTTATATGATGATTCAGACATAGTAAGAAAAAAAAACGAAAAAAAAAAACGGCGGTCACCCATCCAGCTATCGATGCCTGAATACGGTGCTCAACACTGAGATAACGTTCGAGAATATTTCGCCGACTACACCACACGCGTCTCCCATAGAGCCACGTTTTTGTGAATGCCAATTTTTCGTCATTTTTTTCATAATATTTTCGTTTAAACTAAAAATGTCAACTTTAAACAGCTATAAAAAAAAATTGAGACAATGGATTTTTCTAATATTTTGAATTAATGTTAATTAATATATAAATATACTTCAGTAAAATTTTCAGACCTTAATACCAAATATTGCTAATTTTATCAAACATTATATACAAAAAAACGAGAATTTTACGAAATATTCAAAGTCCTATATTTTGTAGAAAAATGAACGTAACGATTCCAAAATTTTATCACATATACATAGTACCTATATAAACTTCCAAAAAAAATTTTAATTCTCTAACTTCAAAATTGCCTGAGTTATCGTGAAATATCGAAATCGAATTCGAATTTTTTGGTCGTTTTTTCTACCGCTTAGGGTCAATTTTGAGAAAATCGAAAAATCACCTAAATAAAGTACCAACTACAACCACTTTGCTACCGGAAACATATGCTGTTCGTGATAATCGGAGCATTATTTCGGGTAGTAAAAGTGTCTTCATACTTAAAAAAAAAAAAAACAAAAAAGAAAAAAAAAAAGACACATCATTGTAAACCCAATACATTCTTCGCTACGCTCAGAATCTAATAATTCGAAACGTGTTGCTCTGTGTTTCTTGCAACAATGTGTCCACATAAATATAGAACATAGGCCATAGACACTCTTTTTTACGGTACTTTTTAATCAACTATATACTATATAATTCTATCATTAGTCCAATTCATGATGAAAATTTTAAGTAGGTAATTATTAAAAATAAATAACTAAATAATATTTAATAAAAAAATTTAAAAAATATGATCAAAATGAATTAAAAATTGCACTAGCTAGTAGCCACTATAGGTACAATAGCAATAAAATAGAAACACGTGAATCGTGATAATGATTGGTTAAAACACGCGGCTAGAACGTTCTGTCCACACTAATAAATTTGTGGTGACCCGTCACTAATTGTTACAAATTTTACATTTTTCAGTGAGAAAATGTTTTGCTTTTAACCGAAACAAGAAACAAATTGCAATTATTGTTGCTAGCAACAATAACATGCAACGGCATTAGGCAGTAGCGCAACCAGAAATATCATATGGGGGGCCGGGGGGCATAAAATTACAAAATGTATGTAATTATTTATTTATTATTATTAAATGTAATTATGAAGACACTTTTACTACCTGAATTGCTCCGATTTGTATGAATGGCATAAGTTTCCGGTTGTAAAGTGGATATATGTTGATACCTACTCTATTTAGATCATTTTTCGAATTTCTCAAAATTGATCCTAAGCGGTAGATAAAACGACAAAAAAAAAACAGCATTTTTCACGAAAATTGAAATTTTGACGAATTCGATTTCAATATTTCAGGATAACTCGGGCAATTTTAAAAAGTTAAGGATTTGGCAATTTTATTGGGTGTTCACATAGGCAATATGTGAGCACTATATGTGATAAAATTTTGGAACCGTTACGTTAATTTTTCTTTAAAATATAGGACGTTGAATATTTCGTAAAATTCTCGCTTTTATGTATATAAATATGTAATGTTTGATAAAACATAAAATTGACAATTTTGGGCATTAAGGTTTGAAGTTTTTACAGAAGTATACTTACATATTACTTAACATCATATCAAAATATTAGAAAAATCCCTAGTCTCATTTTTTTTTTTATAGATGTTTAAAGTTGATATTTTAAGTTTAAACGAAAATTAGAATCCATATACGAAATACGAACCCCCCTTAGTTGCGCCATTGACATTTGGTAACATAATATGACAACTTTCTTATTAGCAATATGTTTCAACTGATAAAGATGATACCTACCTATAATATGCTGCTTTAGTGTGGAACTGTGGACTAGGATTAATATCAATATATTATTTTGCAACTATATTAACTAACGATATTATAAAATTTGCAGATATCGAAATGGTGATCAATTTACCGAAGAACCCAAGATATTTAATTATGTGTCAAGTGTTGAAAGTTCGATGACTTGGGGTTTTCTTATTAAAGAAAGTCATGGAAATTACTTCCAGGCTCCTCCATTAAATTCTATATGGTATATATGTTATATATTTTCTACTAATTCGTGGATAGTTTTTATATTGCAAATTTTATTGCACCGAATTCCTGCAGTATTTTTGGATTTATTATCAGTTTTTAGTGGAAAACCACCAAGGTATGTCCATTTATAGACATATAAATGATTATTTATGATATAAAATAAACTACATATTATTTATGTACCTACCTACTTTTAGGGCATTGAAAATGTATAAAAAATTGGAATGTTTGTTAGACATGCTTTCTAACTTTACGTTGAAAGAATGGAAATTCGACAATAGGAATACTCTTCATTTGTGGTCTCTATTGAGTCAAGACGATCGTGAAAAGTTTTTTTTCAGCTTTAAAGATTTTAATTGGAAATCCTATATTACGATTTATTACTATGGCATTCGGAAATATGTACTACATGAAGACTTAAGTAACTTGAAACAAGCATTATCGAGGAATCGTCTGTAAGTTTCTTTATACTACGTCCTAATACAAACTTTACACAACATAATACGGACAAAACATTTTTTTCCAGATTATTTTGGTCGCATTATTCGTGTATAGGTATCATTACCTTTACGGCATTGTCTCTGTTGTATTATTTATATTGCAAACATTTGTGATATAATTTACAATAATAATACATTGATGATCAATTATGTAGAATTATTGTATCTAATTAGTTCATTCATAGTTACATATTTGTATTCAACGGCGTATACGGGGAAGGGGCATTATTATGAAGTAACCATACACAATAATATTATAGCACACTCACACTAAAATAAATTTATAACTAACACAACAATAACTTTAAAATGAGTTTTCCATCAAAATTGCCTATATCTAACTCCTTAAAAAATGATGGTAGCGAGTTTGGATGCCATACGATTGAGCACGGTACGTTTTTTTACCTGCTTTTTGACCTTACGATTGAGCGCGTTCAAAATTTAAAAATATTTTTGAAATATTGAAAACGTTGCCAAACTTCAATCGTTTTGAAAAGATGTACTCGTATAGTATAATTTTTATCTAGATATTTTAACACTTTATGTTATGTATTATGTATTAATTTCCGATAAATCGTTATCGTACTATAACAGTCGTGTTTATTGACGGGAATTTTCACACAACTCAGTGTTTAAAATTGTGTAAAAAATTAAAAAAATACCAAAATGTGAAATTGAAAAAATAAGTAATATAATAAATAAATATATGGAGTGTATTATTAATAAAACTCCGAAAAATTTAATTAAATATTTGGAATATGTTGGTTTACGTTACCAGGGAATTAATATATATAAGTACCTAATATGATTTTTTTTTTAAATTTTAATTTATTAGGTACATGAATTATTATTTTAATTATATTTTAATATATATAAGTAATATGATTTTTATTTTTAATTTAATTTTATTACATAAATTACAACTTTATTTTTTTTAAAATAAATATGGCAACGCCGCACAAGAAATAGTGCTCAATCGTGTTGTTTTTCGGGTGCATGTAGCTATAGTTATTCTTAACAATAGTGTGTGCTCAATCGTATACAAAAATGGTCCAATCGTGCTCAATCGTATTCTGACCGCGAGTTTATGGGTATTTAATTATTATTCAGAATTGTAGGTAAGCATTCTATTTTAAAATAGTGTTGCATAAATATTTTGTTAAATTATTCATTGTAATTTTAATTACAAGGAAGTAACTATACAATAATCATTTTTAATTAGAACAAATTAACTTATTTTATATTTTCTATGACTTACCTAATGTTGATCTTCATGAAAAGAAGTATGATGAAAAAAAAAAATTTATAATGATAAAATAAACAATGAACTATAACTAATATTGTGTTTATGTCAATTAACACTTAATAGAAAAACAAGTTAACTTATTGTAAATAATTTTACCTACCAAGATTTCAATTGAACGTGCCACAATAACAGTTTTGGTGATTTTTTTTTTTTGTAATTTTTGATGATTTTACTACAAGTTAAAAAAAATATAGTGCAAGTTTAAAAATTTACCTAATGATGTACTAATATGACATTTTCTATTAAATGCTTAGGTAGGTTCTACATAATATATTATGGTGATCGTACCACTTTTATTACCAAAAAAATGTACCCATACAAATAGAAATAAATAATAATAAACAAATAAATGCAAACATCATCGTAAAAACAATGTATTCCCCACTTCGTTCAAAATCTATAATGTACATTCCACTGTATCTAAAATAACACATAATTGATAGAAAAAAAAATAGTGAGGAGTTAGTATATGATTATAGCCACAAATTACTATTTTTCTTAATTACCACATTTATAATTCCCATGAATGAAAAATGAAAAAACAAATTATTACAAATACACTTATATTACAAGTAATAAACAACATACATATGATAATTAATAATTATACGTTTATAAACTTTAATATAAAATTATATGCTTAATGTTTTTTTTTAATAAAATAAACAAATTAAAATATATATAATAATTATAACTTTTTATATTATCAAAAATAAATTTGTAAACAAATAATACCTATATCACATTTTTATGTTTATAATAATTATAAATTTATACAATTAAAATAAATAATAAATTAAAACTTTGAATACTGGTATATAAAATTAATATAATTCACATAACATAAATATATAAATTTAGTATTAAAAAAAGATTCATGTTACGATTCATCAAAATCATATTTTAAATATGTATAGTGCAGTAGCAAAATATTTATACAATATTACTTCATTCAAATCTATTTTAAGTTGATAAAGATCTTTTTAATATGTCTTGTGAGTTAACAAATAGGTAAGTTTTGTACTAGTCTAATAAATACAGATATAACTATTTTTTTATGGTATATCAAGCTTAATTAAAATTGTAGAGAATAAGTTGTTTAAAATACATTTCAAATAATAATTTTATTACACTAATGATAAATATCATTAAGATAAAATTTATCAAAAAATTTTAATTATACAATAACAAAATGGTCCTATGGAAATTATGTAGAATTTTGTTTTTAATTGTTCAAATAATTAATAATTTTGTACTAGTCGCTTGTGTCGTGTGTGTGTCTATGAGAATATTTGTGTTGACAAAATAAAGATTTACATTTAAAGTTTAAAATTTTTAACTCATTAATTCTTAAATATCCCCCCTCCTCCACACACACTTATATTTATAGAATCACCGACAAAATATCGCGTTACCAAAATTTTGCAACTAAAATATCATGAAACCATTATATCGTAAAGAAATAATAAAGTCGTCCATTATATCGCATAGAATAAATATCGCCAGTATACATATCGCCGGCATGAAATATAGCAGTAATTTAATTATAAATAAATAATATATTTCAAGCATAATATAGTATTGTTATATTTATATTAATATATAGTATTTGATAAAAATAAGTATAATTTAATAAAATTGATATATATGATTATTAAAAAAATTAAATATGTATAAATATTAAGGGAATATTAATGGAAGTATACATTCAGTGAAATACCTTGAAGATAATCTTCAAACCCTTGATTATGATAATCTGCTACTATTTTCTTTACTCGTTCAGCCCAACTGACTGTCTTGATCTTTTTACAGACGCGATAATAATGTACGACTATATTATTTCTTTACGATATAATGGTTTCGCGATATTTTAGTTATGATATTTTGGTCACGCGATATTTTGTCGAGATACCATACATATATATATATATATAAAATATCGTTTTTTTATAGGTTATTTTGAAAAATATATAAAATATATATAATATAAATTATATATATTTAATTTATCCATATTTAGAAACTTAGTGTTACAAAACAATTTGTAATATAATAATAAATTACATAGTAAATTGTTTTTTAATTTTTTTATCATTGGGTATGCAAGTCTGAGATAGGTAATTAATTTTAATTTTTGCAACTTACATAATAACATTAGTGTAACAATTTAATGTAACAATTTAATGTAAACATATATATCCATATCTCCAAATATAAACTAATGAGTAAGACATAACAGATATATGAGAATTACTTAAATGTTTCTGATTAATTTCTCTTGGTGATAAGCAAGTAAATTATTAAATGTTTGTTTCCCTATAGACATACAAATGGTGGCAGTTGATTGTAATAAATCATTTGATGTAAAGGTTTCTGGTAACTTAGTTAAATATTGAGCACATGTTATAGAATCCATTTCCATTAATTGAGACTCATTACTTCTTAATATTCCTATATTATAAACGTATAATATGGTATAGTTAATAAATAATATAATTGAATTTATATTTATTTTTTGTATATTATTTTTTATTAAATAATTCATTATTACTTTTTAAACTTACCTAATGCAGCTTGAAATAAGAATTGATCATTATCTCTTAAAAAGTTGTCCCAAATAATTGACGCTAATTCTAAATTCATAGATTTTGCAAATAATGAATATATCCAATCAACAAGGTACATTTCAGAAGTAAGACCAATGTGATTAAAATGTGCATTAAGTTTATTCAAATTATATTTAAGTAGATCATTATATGTAGAGAAATATGAGGTCATCTAAAATTTAATATTAATATATTAATATACGCATCAAATATTTATCTGATAAATTTACTAACCAAGTGTTCGTTAACAGTGTAAAAAGCATTTAAACACGGAGATTCCATTAAATTAACAAGACAAATAAAAGCATCAACTTCTTCCATATTTAATAGTAAAATGGCAGCTATAAAACACATGCCTTGAATATAACCAATATCTGGACGAAGACAAACATAGGCACTAAGGATCCTTTTTAATACATCGTAGTATGGTCCACTCTAAAAAATTATTATTTGTTTATATAGCATTAAAATAATCATTTAATATAAATTATAAAAATTATAAAATTTAATAAAATAAATAAATTTTTTATACTGCACATACAAATAAAATTCAATGTTTGCTATATGTATGGTTTGATTCAACTAAATTTGTCTGTGGTATTAAACTACTGCTGACAGAAGAAAATCTCGATAGACCTCCAAATATAAGGGTTTCATTTCACATAAATGATAGTGATAATGAAGATAGCGGCAAAAAGTTAAAAATGAACAGACCAGTTCAACAGTTTTGTATAATTGTGTATATTTAATCGAAGCAATTTTTTATGTCAGTGGTTGTATTATTGGTTCTCTTAGAATTAAAATCTCGCTGAGCTTTATTATGCCAATCTGGCCATGATTGTTATATTAACTATTACACTACTTCATTTAATAGTTAATTTTTTAAAGTAATTTACATTAAAATAAGTATTTTTTTAAAATAAAATTAAGATTAATATAGAAAATTTATGATAGTAAATAATCATTTATTTTATGCCCTATATTAAAATTAAATTACCAAATGAACATTATTGTAATAATTGAAAAAAAATAATAGTAATAACAGAAATAAAGTTAAATGTTTAAGTGTAAAAAATTATATTAGCATATCATAAAAATATAATTTTATTAAATTTATTTATTAAAATAGCATTATATATTGTGGTTGTTTACTTGCTGAAATATACCCAAATGAGGAAATGTGCGTGTAATATCTAAACGAATATGCTCCAGACAATGTGTAGTAGCTTCTGCATCTTTAAATTTATTAAGTGAATTTATCACACAATTTTTGTATAATTCTTCATTGATGAGTAAATTGTTGCCTATAGCTAAGGACCAAACTTTACCTCGTACATTAGAAGGCAAACCATTCCACCAAAGATTGCGGCATTTCTTAGTTTGATACCTAATTTATAGGTTTATATATATAATATTTATAAATTTAGTGGTTAATAAAATTACACGAGACAAATTATTGAATAATATATATTAAATTAATATTTACATTTGATCCCAATTTGGAATTATTTCTTGTGTCCATATCTGTATAATTTTCGCTAACTGTTCTTCATTTTTTAATTTTTGTTTTAAGTTTTCTTTATGTTTTTTTGCTTCTTTAAATTCTATAATAATGAAAATTAAGTGTAATATTTTAACATAAATAAATTTTACGTTAAAATCACCTTTTTTTTTAACATTTTGTAATATTTTTTTATGAAGTTTTTCATGTTCTAATTGCTCATTATATGATTTGGCAGGAATTTGAGTAGGTCTATAATTTAAAATTAAAGCTGTACTACCAGCTATTTTGTCTTCAGTGTTAATTGCTTTATTACTCATACGCTCCACGGATGTAATACCAATATAATTTTTCTATAATAAAAATAAGTTATATAATGTATACTTACAATTATAATTTAATTAACCTTACTTTTTGGTTAGATTTGAGAGCATTTGCAATTGTCACTAAACAATTGTTTGATGTTCTTCTAATTAAATAAAAAACATACTTATGGTAACTGTATTATAATTTATAATATTATCAATTAAATAAATTACCCAAGTTCTAAGCAAGTAGAATTGATTGATGAGCCAATAAGACATTCATTAGATTCTGAAATACTGCCATTACACGAAGAAAATAATGCAGTTTCTGGATCTAATTCATCAATACCCGAACCAAACACAGATGAAGATGCTGTCTTAGAACAACTACTGTCGTCTGAATCAATGGCATCTTCTGTGATGGACTCTCGATCATTGACTGTTAAGTTATCAAAATAAATAGACGAACATCCATTGTCAAATGGACTCAGCGGGCCTGAATCATTCATCAATGATGAATAACTAAATGTAGTAGAATTATAATCAATAATCTAATCATTCTGTTTTTACATGTCCATCATAATTAAATTATTATTATTGTTCCAAAATTTGTGACACACTTAATTCTGAAACACAAATTATTTTTATTTGAGTTTTGAAATTAATAATAATTATATTTATTTATTTATATTTTAAATAATAATATTAATTAATACTTATAATAGTAGTTTATTTTATCATATTATACACTGACTGTGGTCTGAGACTAAGACTAAATCAATTGGAGAACTGGTGATGTGATGGAGAATAGTAAAAAACTAGTAAACTACATAATATAGAACGGGTAATTGAAAATTTGAGACGAATAAAACAATATTGAACATTCTTTCATCTATGTCTGAGACGTCCCTGCACGTCTGCCATCTCGCCTGCACTACTGAAAAAGTGAAAACCACTTGATTGTTGATTAGTGGATTTAATCATCTTTGTTATATTTATTTTCTTAAAATTGATAAAATGATAACGTACGTTACCAATAATCTGTGATAACACCAGTTGTAGAGCTACTTGCAACTACCACACTGTAGATAAAATGTACCGTTGTAAAATTTGTGCATAATAATTTAGACTATAACATATGAGTACACTGATTATGTTGTGTCCAATCAGATTTTCTTATAAAAATTTCTTTTGTTCTTGGTTCAGTTTGCCATTTTTTCATTACGGTCAGTAATTGTATTCTCACTGTATTTTTGTATTCCTATCATTTTCTTATCACGTGTGGCCGGTTTATCAAATTCACGGTCTTCTCAAATTAGTAATTACTCAAATTTGGTGATTTTATTTTTCGTTTTCACTAATTCAGTGTCTTCAATTTTTTTCACTTATTCTAATAATTTTTGAATTTTATTTTTATTTTAGTCATTAAAGATATATATATATATATATAATTACTATTCATAATGTTGATCAAAGTTAAAACTTTGACGGGAAAAGAAGTTAGTAAAGTTATTTTATTATACCATCTATTAATATATTGTTCGTGATATAAGTTTTTTTTTTTTATATATATATTATTAATTCAATATAGATAGAAATTGATATAGAACCAACGGACAGAGTAGAAAGAATTAAAGAAAGAGTTGAAGAAAAGGAAGGAATTCCACCTCAACAACAAAGATTGATTTTTTCAGGAAAACAAATGTAAACAATAAATAATTATTGTTAAATTTAATTTGTATGGCTAGTATTACATAAATATTAATGGATTTTAGGAATGATGAAAAGACTGCCCAAGATTACAAAGTGCAAGGAGGATCTGTATTACATTTGGTGTTAGCATTAAGGGGAGGTATTTGCCAACCTATATGATAATGTTTAATAGCAATAAATTTATTTTTTTCTAAATTATATTTTTTTCCAATGCTATGTAACTAAATTCAAGAATACACAGAAACAACATATTTAATGTGATTAATTTAATAAATTGTGTGTTACATTAAATTGAGATTTATAATACCTTTTTTCATAATAGTCCTGACCGAAAAAAATATTGTTGAAATATATTACTATTAATTATTGACTAACATTATTTCTAATATACTAAAAACCATTTAATTATATACTATGTTTTGCGTTTAGGTAGCATTTATTTAGATATTATCATTATATCTATTTGTTAACATATTTATTAGTGTGGTTTACTAAAATCTAAGGTTAAATATAGGTACAATATACAAAGTGTTTCACTAAAATTGTAATGCTAAATATTTGAGTAGGATAAATAATCTTGCTTTAAGATTTAGAAATTTTTTATGATTTAGGTATATACTCAGTACTTTAAGAAATTTATCAAAAATTTAGCTCTTGTACCTATGCATTCAAATTTACATATTTTTTTTTTTTAAATGACAACATCTACTTATTAATTTAATTTTGAATAGGACTATTTTTTAAGTCTTATTAATATCTAATTTTTTTCTATGTATAAAATTGATTGACTTATATGCATTTTGATATATAAATAAAACCTATTAATTTGTCTACATGGCACAAAATAATATGAGATTGATAAACTTAGATTAATATTGAATTGTTTTGCATGATGTTAGTTGTATCCTGATGTACCATATTACTATCATACATTTTGCCCCAATTTTCAAAATTTTAATTATTTTGGTGTGCACATGCACTAATGCAATAATACTTACATTTTTGTTAATAGTAATACCTTATTTTGGAACAAGATTAAAATAATACTATTTTTTTCTATTTCGGGAATTATTTGAGTTAAAGCAATTTACATTTTTTTGTATACTTAAATATTACAAATTAATAGCATTTTATTTAAAATTCAATTATCAGGAAGAAGTCAATTTTTTAGATAGAAAAAATATTAGTTCTATATGACTTTTATGAAGAAATAAGTGTTACCATTACAAAAAATGTAATTTTTATTGTGCATATGTACAACAGAGGAGTTAAAATTTTGAAAAGTGATGTAAATTATGTTCTAGTATACCCTTAACAGCTTAACATTATAAAGAAATTCCTGTATTGATCTAAGGTCTTCCAGCTGAAATATTTAGTATTATTGTTTAAGTGAAATATCTTTTTAATTAAATTTAATGTTATCTATGTTTTTGCTTATTAATAATTATAAGATGCTTGTAATAATATTTAATAGAAAGTTTAAGCACTAAAATAAATAATATAAAATAAACTAAAGTTTACTACTTTTATTAGTAGTTTAACTGATCAATTAATTTTTTTATTGTGTATAATATTTTCTTATTGTAATTTTAACAATTCTTATTTTAATTTAACGTTTTCGTATATTTTATAATTATGTGTACCTATGTGCATACATACGTCATACTGATAAATATATTATCAAAATAATTATAATAGTATATGTAATATCTAAGAATAGAAAAATTATTAAGAATAATTGGGAATTTAACCCGACCCCACTATATGTAACATAATATTAAAATTATTCAGTAGCATATTATTTAGGCTTGGTGCTTGGCCTAGTGTAGCATATTTTAATTATTTTTCTTATATCTTTTACTTTATCAATAATATAGAATTATAAAAATTAAAAATATATAATGTCATGTAAATAAATATAATTCTTCATCGCCGATAATATATAGAACATCTACTTATATACCTATGGTTATATAAAAATTGGAAATCCAAATGAATACTATACTAGTAGGCACTTATAATAATATTGTTTAAACTACACTGATATTATTATAATATTAATCAAAGTAATCGTTCTTAAAAATAAATAAAAAATACTACTGAGACTATTTATGTATGATTTTTCATATTATTTTTAGTTATAAATTATATATTGTGTCATATTAATTAGTACCTAATATTAATCTATAATATTTAAATATGTCAATATTTTATTCGCTATATAAAAATTAACCACATTCAATTTTTAAGTCATTTTATTAAGCTACAACTTACATTACAACAAGTATATTATGTTTATAAATACAACTTTAAAACTAAATTAATCAAATATTTAATTTTATATAGTACATTTTCAGTTCAATATATCATAATATACTAATATTATTCTAATTTCACTATTATTATTTTAGGTTAGTAACATTATAAAATATATATTTTAACATTCAATAAAAATCTAAATTTAAGCATATCTAAATAATGAAAAAATAAAAGGACATTTTTACGTATATATTTATCTTTGGTATGAATTTTATGAAAACCTTTAATCTGTTATTTTTCATATATATATTTTTTTATAATAGTGGTACTGTGTTAGGTTGAGATGTAATAGGTTTCTATTTCAATACTTAGATATTGAGTACAGGACGAGGTATTGAAACGGCCGATTTTCAAAGATAAATTTTCTCAGTAGTAATTAAGATATTTCTCACTAAATATTATTAGTTGAACTTGAAAGACAACATGCTATTTATTAAACATCACGGTTGTAGATACAACCGTGGTAAACATGAAATAATGGAGTGGTGAGCAACGTGCTTATGCGATAAAATCGTTTTACAAATATAATGACAGTTAGGTACTGTAACTGTAGCTACACAGCGTTCATTTCGTCTTCGTTTTAATCTTAAACACCATGATTCGGTACCATCGGATAAGGCTATTCAAATATGGATAACCAACTCTGAAGAAACGGGTTCAACGTTAAAAAAAGAAGCCTGTACGAAAAAAACTATTCGCACACCTGGAAATGTCGCCGCTCTCATAAACAATCTAAAACGTTCTGCACGAGAACATGCGTTATTGTTAAATTTGTCCAGTAGAAGTCTACGTCGGATTTTACACAGCGATCTAAACTTTCACCCGTATAAGGTGCAGGTGGTTCAAGAATTAAAACTTGCAGTTGCAGATCTCTATAGCCGCACAACTTTTTGTCGAGAAATGCTAACCGCTCAGTGGAAAATATACAAGTAGGCTTATACTAGTGCTTAAGAAAAGAGATGATGGTCATCTTGAGGACATCATTTAAAAAATAAAAAAAAATAATAATAAATGGTAAGTTATGTAGGTACCTACTTCAATGTAATAAATAATAATGAATTTTTATTCGTTTATTTTATTTTATAATTTATCTTTAAAAATCAACCGTTTCAGTACACCAACCTATAAATATTTATAATTTATAATAAAGAATAAGACTGTTGTACATGTAGAAGATGTCAGGATACTCTCCATTCTCCAATATAATAGATATGATGTAGGTAAGTAAAAGTATTATTTAATTAATGTAATTGGTATTGTTAAGTCTTAAGTTACATAATTCAATAAATTCATAAATCATATACCTAGGTATGTCTTATAAATAATATAATATAAAATAAATTACTTTAATAGGATCTAAATAAAATACAAAATTTAATTTACAGTGACTGATTGAAATATTTATCGCTAGGATTAAAGTTATGATTATTATTTGTAATTAAATTTGTAAACTCTGAATAACAATGCTTCATTACTGGAAATTGTCTTCGTGGCGGCTTTTTATTATTATCCAGTGTTGTACTATCAGCTATAATTAATTTTTTACTTTTATACCGTCGATTTTGGAACCATATTTTAACTTGAGTAGGAGTCAATCTTATTCTTGTTGCCATTGATTCTCGTTCTGTAGCTGATAAATAACGTTGTTGTTTAAAGCGATGTTCTAATTCCGATATTACTTCCTAAGATCAAACAAAATTAATGTTAATCATACATTTTTAAAATTAATTGATCTAATATTATATTCTCAGCAAATTTAGTAAATTATTTATTTTACAATGTTGGTATTTTATCTTGAATTATTGAGTTTACCTAAAAATATTTTTCAATTTAATTTCAATATAATTTTATTAGGTAGGTATCATCAAGAATTGAGTTAGTACACGTTATGGTAGATTTGAGCTATTGTATAATTATTTCTATGAATATTGAAAAATATTAGATTCTGAGCGAAGCGAAGAACGTATTGGTTTTACAGTGATGTGTGATTATTTTTTTTTTTATTCTGAAGACACTTTTATTACTCGAAATAATGCTCCGATTTTCACGAATAGCATATTATGTTTCCCGTTGGAACTAAACCGTAGTTTAGTACTTTATTTAGGTCATTTTTCGAATCTAACAAAATTGAACCTAAGCGGTAGAAAAAATGACGAAAAAACGGTATTTTTCTCGAAAACTGAAATTTCGACGAATTCGATTTCAATATTTCACGATAACTCGGGCAATTTGGAAGTACGAAAATTATTTTGGGTGTTTATAATCTTTATATAGCTACTATATATATGTGATAAAATTTTGGAACCGTTTGGTTTATTTTTCTACCAATAGGATTTTGAATATTTCGAAAAATTCTTGGTTTTACGTATATAATGTTTGATAAAATTGGCAATTTTTGGTATTAAAATCTGAAAATTTTACTGAAGTGTACTTATATAATACCTAATTAACATCATACTAAAATATTAAAAAAATTCCTATTCTCAATTTTTTATTATAGCTGTTTTAAGTTGATATTTTTAGTTCAAACGAATATTCTTCTTATTATTTCTCAATACTTTCACAATAAAAATTAATAGAAAAACCAATAAATTTGGAAATTTTTTTAATATTTTATTGAAGTATACTGATATATATCTTTAAACACGATATTTTTAGTTTAAACGAAAATATTATGAATAAAATGTTTATATTTACTAAAACTATATAACTATTTATATTTGTAATAGTTAACTAATAATTATAAAATAAAAATGTAAAGTAAATGTTAATGTTAATGTAAATAAATTAACTACCTACATTATATACTTAGATAACTTTCTTATGTTTTATAAATTAAATATCATTAATATTAGATTTAATAACATCAAGTATATATTCATGAATACTATGTAAAATATGATTTTCTATTGTTTTTTATTATCCTGCAGTAAATCCATTAGGTAGGTAGGTACTTAAAGTTTTGTAATGAGATAATAATTCATCATTTATTTTAATAAGTAAACTAAATATTTCCTGAAAGTTCCCTTGATTTAAGGAAAATGAATTCTCATCATGAGCTCTAAAAGCTTTTAGTTAAACGAAAATCTTAGAATCCATACAAGTATTCTTCTTATTATTTCTCAATACTTTTACAATAAAAATTAATAAAAAAGCCAAAAATTTTATTGAAGAATACTGATAGGTATATATCTTAACATATTTCCAAAATATTAGAAAAATCTCAAGTCTCAATTATTATTTTTATATGTGTTTATAGTTGAAATTTCAGTAAAATCAATACCTATTTAAAGTATTTATATGGATTATTTTTATTATATTTCAATATTTCACAATAATGTTAAATAAAATTAACATACATTTTTTAAATGTTATTGATGCTCAAATACATTTTACTTAACTCTTTTTTAATTATTTGTGAATTAGGTATTACAAATTCGATTATTTTTTTAAAAGCTATTTAAAATATAAAAAGCAAAGGAAGGGATAGGTACTGGTGTGGAAGGTATATAAGTAGGTGTAAAGAGAATAGTTTTGACTTTTGATTAACATTTAAATGCAATGATAATTCATTACATTCGAAAAACGATTCTGAGCGAAGTACCTACTGTCAGATTAGGGTATTTAGGTGACTTATTTAGGAATTTTATGATAAATTATTTATATTGAATGTTCAGACTGATAAATGTAAAAATTTTAATCGGTAGGTTACTATAGGAACTTTATCTGATGAACTTCGTGTCTTCGTTCAAAATCTTTTTCACGAATGTAATGATTTACCTATCATTGCATTCAATATTCAACACTATCCTCTTTATACCTGTATCTCTTACACACCAATCCCTTCCTTTGCTTTTTTTACTTTACTAAAAAAAAAACATGACTTACAAAATAACCGTTCTTTATAAAAACCACCACATAACCATTTATATGCATCATCATACTATGATTCTTTGAAAGAACGTGAAGTTACTTTACCACTATTGTTTTTAACACCTAAACTTACTAATGAAATTTTAGGATGACCATCATATAAAATTTTTGTTTTTTATTTATTTCACTGAGACAGGAAAATGGGGTTTGTATTAAATACATTATAATGTTATTTAAGATTTAACAGATAGGTATCTATAAATTTTATTAATAAAAATATAAATAAAAGAACTTAGAAAGCGTTATTAATATACTTAAAAAGTTAGTTAATAAAAATTCATGAAATAATTAATTTAAAATTAATAATGAAACTAACCTGTGAAAATAGTACTCTGGGTTTTCGTTTTGCTCTTTGTCGTTGATTTGTTTTATTTGTGGTTTTCTTCAGTGATATCTGATCACATCTATTCATTGTAGGTTTATCATTTGATTGCGATTCTAAAAAATATACAAATAAAACAAGAATAATAAATTTAAAATTTAAAAAATCGGAAATAATACTTTTAATAGTTATATATTTATGTAATATATTATACTTAAGTAGTTATAAACACGTTTGAAATAAATAAATTCTTTGGTTGAATATGATTATTGATTACCTATATGAAAGTTATAATAATTATGAGTAATTAAAATTAAATGTATTAATTCACGAGTAGGATATGTGAAAAAGAGATTAGTCACAAACATACAACTTTATTTACCAAGTAGAATAAAATATGCCTACTTAACTTTGACTAAAAAAGGAAGATCGTCATTTAGACGTTTCGATGTTTGTGATTTTATAACGACTTAACTTAAAGTATACTTCAAAACTAAAATAGGTACCTACTTAGGCATTTGTTTTTCCGATTTTTTTGTTGTAAATAATTCATTTTACACGTTTTCTTTTAGATTCTGAGTGAAGCGGAGAATGTATTGGTTTTACAATGATGTGTGTCTTTTTTTTATCTGTAGACACATTTTCTACCCGAAAAATGCTCCGATTTTCACAAATAGTGTATGATTCTTGTAGGAAAGTGGATTTAGTTGGTATTTTATTTAGGTCATTTTTCGAATTCCTCGAAATTGACCCTAAGCAATAGGAAAAACTACCATAAAATGAAAAAATACAGATTTTTACAAACTGCGACGACAAACTGACGAATTTGATTTAAATATTTTAACAACATAACTCAGGCAATATTGAACTTTAGAGACTTGAAAATTCTTTATATACGTGAGTAAATTTTAGAACCATTACATTAATTTTTATACAAAATATAGAACTTTAAATTGATTATAAAATTATCGTTATTATCTATATAATGTTTAATAAAATTGACAATTTTGGGTTTTAAAGTCTGAAAATTTTTCTGAAATAACTTCCGCGTTACCAAAAAACTTGAAAAGTTCCAAGTCTCATTTTTTATTTATAGCTGTTTAAAGTTGATATTTTTAGTGTTAGTAAGTTAGTAGTAAAATTTAAGAATCCTTATATAGTTATATGGTTACTTGATACTATTATACTGTTACTGCAGCGGCGGAAGGGGATAGGGAATTACTGATACACATACAGGTGTAAAGAGAATAATGTTGAATTTTGATTAAAATACTCCGATTTTCACGAATAGCATATGTTTCCTGTTAGAAAGTGGATGTAGTTAGTACTTTGTTTTAGTCATTTTTTGAATTTCTCTAAATTGACCCTAAGCGGTAGAAAAAACGATGAAAAAGTGACGAAAAACGGCATTTTTCACGAAAACTGAATAATTTCGACGAATTCAATTACAATATTTCACAATAACTCAGGCAATTTTAAACTTAGAGACTTGAAAATTTTATTGGGTGTTCACATAAATACAATATACGAGTATATGTGATAAAATTTTGGAACCATGGTTTAGGAATACATTCTGTTAATTTTTCTACTACAAAATATAGGACTTTGAATATTTTGTAAAATTCTCGTTTTTACGTATATAATGTTTGATAAAATTGGGAATTTTGGTGATCAAGGCCTGAAAATTTTAATGAAGTATACTTACATATTACTTAACATTATACTAAAATATTAGGAAAATCCCTAGTCTCAATATTTTTTTAGAGCTGTTTTAAGTTGATATTTTTAGTTCAAACGAATATTCTTATTATTTTTCAATACTTTCACAATAAATATTCATAGAAAAACCAATAAATTTGGAAAATTTTTAAAAATTTCATTGAAGCATACTGATATATTTAATAACGTATTTCCGAAATATTAAGAAATTCTGAAGACTCAATTATTTAAGCGGTAAAAAAAACGACGAAAATATGATGAAGAACGACATTTTTCACGAAAACTGTAATTTTGACGAATTCAATTTCAATATTTCACGATAACTCAGGCAATTTTGAAGATAGACACTTGAAAAATTTTTTTAGGTGTTCAGATAGCTACTATATATAATATATGTGGTGAAATTTTGGAACTGTTACGTTAATTTTTTTTACTAAATATAGGAATTTGAATATTTCGTAAAATTATTTATATGGATTTTTCTTATTATATTACAATATTTTACAATAATCTTAAATAAAATTGACAAATATTTTTTAAAAATTTTGAAAATTTGATTTAAGCTGAAATATATTTTACTTAACTCAATTCCAATTACATTTACGGTTATTATTTTTATAGCTGTTTAAATTATCAAAAAGAAGAGCTGATACTCCTGCGCATGGGATATACAGGTGTGCAAATCATAGCGTTTAATTTTAATTAGAATTTGAATGCAATGATAAATCATTGCATTCGGAAAAACTCTTTGAGCGAAGTTCTGTCAGATATAGTCATTTAGGTGACAAGGGATTTTATGAGCATTTATATAGACTAGAAAATTGTATAGGGTTTTCATTTATGTACTATACTCGTATGTTATGTGTGATAAAATTTTGCGTTTTAAATATTTAATAAAAAATGTCAAAATTTAAAAAAATACCTACATTATCTGACTGAACTTCGCTCAGAATCGTTTTTTCGAATGCAATGGTTTATCATTGCATTCAAGTTTTAGTTAAAATTAAACACTATAATTTGCACACCTGTATCCCATGTGGCAGGAGTATCAGCTCTTCATTTTATTATTTAAAATTAATGTGAATGACATTAAGTATTTCCCAAATTTTTTCTCACAATTAAAAAAATTAAATTTTTCCCGTGTCCTGAATTTTATATGACAGCTACTTATAAAAGCTACATAATTATTTAATAATTTTTTTTCTAAATTCTATAAATGGGCATAATAATTATTTTTCAAATTTCGAGGCTTTGATACTTTTATTAGTCGAAGAATCAAACTTTTGTGCCTGCGCACATCTACAATAATTATTATTGACATTATTATTATTATTATAATTATTATTGATAAATTTTGATTAAAATATGTGCAATGAATATACAACAATAGCTGACCATATTAGTATATACCTAATACTTAAATATTATATAGCTTATTATTGATGTGATAAATTTATAAATAATTAGAGTTAGGAAATTTGATTTACCTATATTACTTATTTTTAATTGTTTTGTAATGTAAACACCGTTTAAGTTCTATAGGTGTTACCTATTGCAAAACTGTATAGTATTAAATAATTACATTCTAAAATCTAAATAATTGGAATGTAAAATTTATTAGACAAAACCAAAGAAATTGGGATATACGATTTCCCAAATTTTGAGTAATATGATAATAGAAGTTAAGTTAAATTTTACAGATAATGATGCTCGTACATGACTCTTAAATACGTATATGTCCTATCAATCAACGACTCGCACAAATTTGTAAGTTTGCATCACTATTATTTTTTACCAAGTTCTATCACTACTATTCTAGTATTCTTCCGACTATACTCACAAAATATAATATAGTTTGTGTTTTGTTACATTACTATTGCGCTATCACAGTACCTTATTTCGTATAAAACTATTATATATAGTTTTTAAGGGTCCTAAGTACCTATTAATATCATTATTACGAGTATAACTCTGATTCAGCTATTTGTCAAATAGGCACTCCCAAAAAAATTTATACTTACGTGCACTTATGTCTATAGTGAACTCAATTATACATTTATAATATACTTATATTTAAATACCTTATAATATAATAATTTATTATCATTTCTAAGTATAGGTATACCTTCAATAGTTTAATCATAATAAAATAATTATTTTCAATTTATAACACTATTTAAAATTTAATTATTCCAAATTACTCCTTCAATTCAATACACATAATATTATATTCAAATAATATCTTTAGCTTTATCATACTCATTACTCATTACTTTTTTATTATTTAGAGAGCGCTAAAGACGAACACGACGTGTAAAAATACATATCATAAAAATGCTCGGTAAAAAATGTATTAATTTTGTGATTTGAGTTTAAATATTATTTATTTGGTAGGTTTATTGTTTGAAATTATTATGTATTGAAGTTATCAATGAAAACATTTGGTATGACGACGTATACAGTATAGGTATACCTATATGTGATGATGCACTCGTTTATATAAGGTATATTACTTACTGAAGAATTGGTCGGCAAGGGTTTGATCACTACCATGATGACCATGATGGTGCAGGTCGGTCTGCAAAAAAGTAGTCTGATGGTCGACGGATGGACGATCATCTCCTGCGGCACTGCCGCAAAAGCCGGCGAGTTCCGGAATTGCCGCCGGCGGCGGTGGCTGCAGAGGCGCCTGCAACGAATGCGATCCGGTGTCCGACGGCGTCCAGCCGCAAACGTACGGTTGTCCGTCGCTCGCGCCGGGAGAGCAATAATCTTGGGCGGAAGACCAGCTGTTGTTGCAAGACGACGACGTGACCACGGTATCGTACGGACCGTAACCGGTGCAGTAACCAACGGCCGCGGCAGTCGCGTCGTAGTAGTACGGGTCAGCCGCGACCGCTGCAGATTGACCAAAGTATTCGCCGTTGTCGGCCGAGTGATGGTATTCCGCCGACGGTTCGTACTTGACCACCGTCGGATGGTAATCCGTGTAAAAATATTCGTCCGTGAACTGGTTCATCGTGTAATCTTCGTTTCGATCGCCGCGCATAGCTCTTCCGCGCAACAAGGCCTCAACGCACCGTACCGCGGGACGATGTGTGTTCTCGCGGGCCACTGAGACGTGCGTCTTGCGAGTTGCCACTCAGTCAAGGGACCGCGGCAGGGCTCCTCCGAAACGCGGGAACTGCTGCGGCCATCCCCGCCCAAAGCGGCCAGATCGCGGCCAATCGCGTGCGCCGGACGGTCCGAGCACATGGCCCCGGCGTCATCTCTCCTCGGAGAAAATTAAAAAAAAAAAAAAACCAACACGTATACCATATTATAATAATAATAATAATAATAATAATAATAATAATAGTACCTATAATAATAATACGTTACACACGAAAATATTTTATATTATTATAAAATGTATAGCATATACGTCGTCAATAAAAAAACAACGAATATATAATATTATATAAACGCAAACGAGATCGATAATACTCGTATAATAATAATATTATGTATATATTATGTGTTTGTTATTTAAATGATTATGATTATTATGAAAAAAATTATTTCCTATCGTTTTGCGCGTTGTTTTCATAAACACTATATTATATTTAGAGAAATTGTTCGTATATATTTAAATAAAATTAGATAAATAATAAGCGGGTATGGTGTGTATAAGAATAAGGTTAAGGTATTTTAAAAAAAGATAATAGAAAAAATAACCTACAATAGTCACTCAAACTAAACATGAGTACCTCCTAATAGGTAACAGGTAGTAATAGCCAATAGGTAACACAAAGTATATAAACTAGACGAAAAAAATCACAAAACTACACGAAAAAAACGATCTGACCTAACTACGAGTATATAGTTTCATATTATTTTATGTATACGTGTATACAGTACTAGTTTAATTTATACAATTTAAAATACATAATTATTTTAATACGTTTATTAATTCGATTTTTACGTTCGTTTATCGCATGGGATAAATTTAATAAAATATTTTAATTTTTTTTTACGAAAGGTCATTAATGATTGTCAAAGAATTTCAATATTTTACGATAACTCGGGCAATATTGAACTAAGACACTTGAAAATTTTATTGAATGTTCACATAGATACTATACAGGTATATCGTATATATGTCATTTTGGAACGATTACGTTAATTATTTGTGAAAATATTTGAACTTTGAATATTTCCTAAAATTCACATTTTTATCTTTATATAATGTCTAAATAAAAGCGGCAATTTTGAGATTTAGAATCTGACAATTTTATTGTAGTATCTTCACGTATTGCTTGATGTACTTTCAAAATATTAGAAAAATCGACAATCTCAATTTTTTTTTATAGCTGTTTAAATTTAATATTTTTAGTGTACTCGAAAATCTAAGAATCCATATAATTCATATAATAATTCATAAATTATTATTTCTCAATATTTTACGATAATGTTAAATAAAATTAATATACAATTTTGAAATAATTTGAAAAATTGATTAAAGCTCAAATGTATTATATTGCTTAACTCAGTTCCAAATTATTGTGAATATTACAAATATAACTTTTTTTTTTGTAGTTTTTTAAAGTATAAATAGAAGAGCTGAAACTGCCGTGGAAGAAGGGTTACAGGTATACTGCAGAGGATAGTGTTGAAGTTGAATTATGATTGAAATATGAATGCAATGATAAATCTACGCATTCGAGAACATGATTTTGAGCGAAGTTTTGATAGATATAGACATTTAGAGGGCTCATTTAAGGATTTTATTTTATATTGTTGGAGACTTGAAAATCTTACTGGGTGTTTATATAGGTATTTTAATTTTGAAACTCTTGAAATCTAAATGTTGAATAGTATTTATGCGTTTTAAATTTTTAATAAAAATTAAAATCAATACCTATATATTTGACTAAACTTTGCTCAGAAACAGATTCGTTTTTTCGAAATCGTTTTTCGATGATTTATCATTGTATTCAAATTTTAATCAAAATTTAACACTATCCCCTATACACTTGATTCCTTTCCCAGCAGTTTCAACTCTTTCTTTTTTTTTATAGAATCATTTAAAAATAATGTAATTACTCTACGGAATAATATGTTATTTACATTAGAATATCCAGTTTAAATCGTTTGTTGAATAATACGAATAATAATCTAAAAAAAGTAATTGACTATTTTTTATATTATCTATGCACAACTTTTATTTTTCTAATTAATTGTAATATAGGTACAAATTATAACAAATATAATTATTAATATTTTTTTATCACTACAAAATTGCATATTTTGCATTTTATATATATATATATATATATATATATACATATACACATTTGTAACCAACGCATAACCCTATGTGAACTTATATAAATATATAATATATATATATAATACATACGTATACATATACTTATATTTAATAACATTAGATAATAATTTATGCACATTGAAAAACGAACAATATATCAATATTATAAATTTGTTTCCTCGTGTACATTCCCATAATACAATTTAACAATACCTAATAACTGATAAGTAATAATATATATAGACAGCTGATAAAACACAGATGATTATATTATAATACGTATAATATATTTTCGTTACGACTTTACGAGGTGTGTCCACTGTTCGATTTTATAATAATAATAATAATAATAATAATAATAATAATAATAAT
>JAIUCT010000020.1:5535387-5551529 GCA_021307375.1 Tetraneura akinire | reverse complement strand
TTATTATTATTATTATTATTATTATTATTATTATTATTATTATTATTATTATTATTATATACAGAATGGTCGTATTCTGTTGTTATTATTATTATTATTATCGTTGTCGGTGTGCGTGGGGAGGGAGCGATTATTCAATCAAGACCGAACAAAGCGGCGGCGGCGGCAACATTCCATATTGTATATACTACCCCTATTCGCTTCCCGTCCCCCTCCACTTCCGCGCCAGTCGAATCTAGATCGACGGCGACAAACAATGGTAAGCGGATTTCGAGGCGGTGACGGCGAATAAGCATCGTTTAGGGGATTAACATTATTATATTAATAAATATATACGCGCGATTGCCGTTTGTCGAGCGCATGCGCTTTGCAGGGCGGTGGGTCGCTATGACAAGGGGTTGGACCCAGATAATCGGTCGGTAATCGCGCGCGCATCCCTTTCCTTCCTTCCGCCGGCCACCACACGCCTCCCCGTCACCATCGTCCCCCGCGACGTCTTTATCGCGCACAAACCGTTTAGGGTCGAACAATCGTCGCCGCCGTCGTATCCTTCGCCCGACCCTGCCGCTGCAGTTCGTAAATCGTATATATATATATATAATAAGCTCATGCCGTCGCATCCTCGTCCCTGTATAACCGATCCCGTCCGTACGCCCTTCGACTCGCGAGCCCCACCAAAATTCCCGGGTACAATATTATCGACAATTTGACGGGTTAGCGGACTTCACGCGTAAAATATATGTATACGTATCGGGTGAATATTATATAATAAATGTTTATATTTCGTGTTTTCGGCAATATCGCGTATTACATCAATAACGCACTTTGAATTGTATATTTTTTTTTCACTATTACAATAATCAACGATTCCAAAAAAAAAAAAAAAAAAAAAAAAAAAACCCCATCATTATTTCTCCAGTATAATACGTCTCGACGATCGAACAGAATTTTTTACTGTTATCAAAACTTCGATATTTTATCATTATATATGTATAAGTTATAGTCGGGTTCCTATATTTAATTATTACGATGGATTATAATATAATAGTTAGAGTTACTCGTATACCCAATAATCGGACGAGTATATTTTTCAGTAATTTATAATAAAATATACAATTGCTGTAATTAACCGTGGACGGAGAATAGGTTATAAAGAGCCAATATATAAAACATGAAAATTGCAAATTTTTGAAAAATGTTGGTCGCTATCGAGACGTTCTATATAGTGGTCGGTCAGCCGATAAATCGTAGTTAGGTAATGTGTATTTTTTTTAAAAATAAAATAAAATACACGTCAGAGTATAATGCGTTACATATATGTAATATGTATTATAGTTTATATAATATGAATGTTAAAAGGAACTATAATAACTTAACTTTATCAAGCGTGTAATTAAATAATTTTACGTTAAAATTAAATTAAATTAGATTAGATAATATTATATATTATTCCAAATAGACATTATAAAAGTATATTATAATGTCTTTGGTAGAAAAAGTCAAAAGTGAAAATATCAAGGTATATACATACATACTCTTTTAATTCAATTAAAATATGAGTTGGACGATTTCGCAAAAGACATTCACTTTATTACAATATTTGAATTAATTTTATTATAATAGGTACTCGTATATATATGGTTTAAAACGCCTATAAAATAATTAAATAAACTGTGTGATTAATGGTTATGTTTAATTATTTAATATACGCGTTTATATAAATTCTGACGTGTCTAATATTATGAAAGTTTGCAGTCGTAGTCGGCAATGTGTACAATAATACTTGTATCGTGTTCGTTTTATCACGTTTATCGTTATTGTTGTTTTTATTAAAACGTATATACGAAACATATTAAAAGTAATTAGTCAAAATGCGTTGATGATACAAATACCTTGACTAATGTTTTATGTATGAGAAAGCCGAACAACAAATTACCATTACAATGGTCACCACAAGATCCTTGACCACATCAACCGTACGATATGCTGTGACAGACACGCTACATCTATACCGCTGTAATCGAATAGTATATACCTACAACTAGTAATATTCTTCACATAATGAATAATAGTTTGTCGAGCAAGTAAAAGCGAGAACAAGTTGTTGGGAATATACAAGTATATTATACAAATTTTTTCCCCATAAATTTACGTATAGGTATTTCTAAATTTCAATTAATAATAGAGAATGAAACCAAAGTGTTAATAATTACTGTTATTTATAAATACGATTTGCAATCCATAGTAAAATGTAATAAAAAATAATATGAATATAATAATAATAAAAACAAAAACGTATAAAAACCTAACGCAATTTTGATTTATTTTTAGATTTTGAGTGAAGCGAAAAACGTATTGGTTTTACAATGATGTATGCCTTTTTTTAAGACTGTAGACACTTTTCTACCCGAAAGAATGCTCCGATTATCACGAAAACCGTATGTTTCCGGTAGAAAAGTGGATGTAGTTAGCACTTAATTTAGGTCATTTTTTTACAGTAATAATTAATAAAAAAGACAAAATTGTTTTAAAAATTTTGAAAATTTTATTGAGGCATACTAATATTATATTATATCTTAACATGTTTCCAAAATATTATAAAAATTTCATGTCTCAGTTATTTTCTATAGGTGTTTAAATTTTAAATTTGATTAAAATCAATATTTAAAGTTGGATTCTTCTTATTATTATTTGAATATTTTACAATAATATTAAATAAAATAGACGAAAAATTTTGAAAATTGTATGGAATCTCAAAATAAATTTTACTTAATTCAGTTTTAATTAATTGTGAATACTACATTTAAGTTTTTTTTTTTTTTATATATATAGCTGTTTAAAGTGTAAAAAGTAAGGGAAGGGATACACGTGTAAAGAGGATAGTGTTGAATTTTGATTAACATATGAAGGCAATGATAAATCATTACATTCAATAAACGATTCTGATCGAAGTACTGAAGTTAGATTTGGTTATTTGGGTGATTCATTTAGGGGTTTTATGATAAATTAATTATATTAAACGTGGAGACTGATAAATGTAAAAATTTTAATCATTACCTACATATATTATCTAATAACTTCGCTCGAAATCATTTTCACGAATGTAATGATTTATCATTGCATTGAAATGTTAATCAAAATTCAACACTATCCTCTTTACACGTGTATCCCTTCCCTTGCTTTTTTAATTACAAATATATCAATAATGTAAAAAAAAAAAAAGAAACAAAGTAAAAATATACTCTAGAATTGTGTAGGTACATGGTACAATGATTTTTTTTAGTTGTATAATGGTAAATAATTTATTATAATCAGATTTAAATTAAATTACGTATTTTTAACCTACCTAATTGACGAAAAAATCATATATAATTAATTGTTCATATTTCAACATTTATTTCCCATGAATTAATCAGTTTACAATTAATTTCAAATGCAAATTATTAATATTAAAATTAATATTAATACTATACGGGTACACATGTATTCAATTTATGTAAAGAAAACCAATAAACTAGAATTTATTTTCAAACACCGATTAAATGAGAATAATAATTTGTTTTTATATATTATTACAAGTATAATGTAGGCAAAAAACTCTGCCGTGTAAAACACTTCGTATGATATATTTAATAATTAAAAACTAATAAAGTGTGTTATTTCACAAATGGGTTAACACGAGTTCTAGACATCTCTAAAACTAATTGAAATATATATATATATTATATATATATATATATGTATGCCATTAATTAATTATGGTAAATGCATACTTATTAGATATTAATATAGTTTTAGAAACAAAGTGTTTTCTCATTAATAAAACATTATATTTAAGTCATATTAAAATTTGTTAAGCAATTAATAATTTATGATGTTTATACGACCTAAATATGTTTTAAATGTGCATTTTTAATCAAATAATCTTTTTAGTTTTCCAAGGATTTTTTTTAATACGACGTGTCACGTCCGTTATAATAATTATTATCGATTATGTCTATTATACATATTATAATATACCTATGTATATTGTATATATTATTATTCCGTCATATAATAGGTATTGATTAAGTATACCTATAAATTTAAATCGTGCAATAGGTAAATACTATAAATGCAATCGAATTTGTTTTAATTATTATTCATATTTTTACGAAATGGATATTAATCCGCGGAATCGACACTCTTAAATTATTCAAATAAATATATTATATTATTGGAAGATATGGGCATTATAATAATATTATAGTCGTGTTTGTAATGCTACAGATTGACAAATAGATTATTATTCTCATTTGTTTTAAACGATGATTTTTCTTTTATCATATTATTATATTATAATACTGTCAAAAATTCTTATCGTGTTTTAATTCGCTGCGCAAGTTTTATATATTTCTAATAAACAAAGAGAATAAAATTATAGTATTACGAACTTGTACTTAAAAAAAAAAAAAAAAAATTGCAATTACTCCTCCATACTTTCCGTATACGAAATCGAATAATAATTATATTTTATCGTATATATATGAGTACCTATAATATAGTAAAGTGGTTCCCAACCGGGGAGAATTCTTCCCCAGGGGGAATTTAGATACTGAAGGGGGCAAATAGTTTTAATGAAATAACGATGATTTTATTGTAAATGAGTATGTCATTTTGGTAAGAAAAAAACCAACTCAAATTTCTCATTAATTTAATTTTACTATCATATTTAATTATTATTTATAAAATTGTATTCAAAAATATAAAAATATTATTAATTATTAAGTTGATTAGTATTTTATTTTTAAAACGATGAAAAAAAAAAGTCATTAGTTGTATAATATATAATTATCTGTTATTTGCAAAATTTATTTGTACGAATAACTAAAAGAAGGTGGTCTAACTTTTAATTTAAGGGAAGGGGTGAGTGATATTTTTGAAAATTTATAAGTGGAATGTAATAAAAAAAAAAAAAAGTTGAGAACCACTGATATAGTAGAATAATGTAAAACAAATAGGTAAATTCCTTAATTATAGAATTATTCGTTTTGAAATTATTAAATTTCACGGTATGTATCTTTTTCCCTCTTTTTATTTTGTTCGCCTTTAACCTATATATCTTTTGTGTAGGTTCTTATTTTAAAACATACAAATTTTTAATATTATATTGATGGTCTTCAATGAACACCTTACTCTATAATAATAATTAGGGTTTTAAAATTTCATGAAATTTATTTTTTTGAAATATTTCATGAAATATTTCATGAAAATTTCGTGAAATATTTCATTTGTGTGAAATATAATTTTTTCTTTATTTCATTTTGATATAAATCATATTCAGAATACATATACGTATATTCAAATTTAATATAAATAAAAACTTTTTTTAATAATTAACAGTATGTTAATTATAACTTATTATAATTTATAAATAAAACAATTAATAAATTTTTTAATAACATTGAAACTCAATTGTATTTTTCTATCATAAATTATATTATTTGAGGATAACAGTATAATCGAATAAAAATAAAAATAAACTCATTGGCAATTTTTAATTTTAAGATTTTACACAAATACTTATTACTCTTATTAGTTATTACTTAATAAAATACAATATACAAAATAATCATTAAATAATTGATAAGCAATGGCCAATGATTATTAAATTATTTTCGTTTTCTATAGAGCACGAATTAAGTTAGGTATTAATAGCGAGAATCGCCACAACAACATAGTTTAATACATCATAGATTATATTTTATGTATCTATATTATTTAATCAATATAAATAATAATTTACCCGGAATTTGACAAACACTATCTAAATACATTGACTGGGACAATATTTTGAATTGGGAGATTTCTTTCATGGGTAAAGAAATAATAATATTCACTACGTATGAAATACTATTATACAAATTAATTATAAATAGAATGAAAATATTGAATTTTCGGACGGTAACGACTTTAATACTTTCGAACTCTTATTAATGAATAAATTTTGTCGACATTCACACTTAACGTGTTTAACGTAAAATAATAATATTTTTCAATATTTCATTGAAATATTTCCAAAGTCATGAAACTTTCAATTTTGAAATATTTCAAGTGAAATATTTCATGTGAAATATTTCAAATTTAAAACCCTAATAATAATAATAATAATAATAATAATAATAATAATAATAATAATAAAAATTAATTGTTTACTAGTTTTATATGCGATTGCATTATAATTCATTATATTATTTAGCGTTTTCCGATCGTCAATCGATTCTTTATATAAATATTACTATATAATCTACTTCGTCCCGATTGTATCAAAAAGGTCAACTAGGTGCTAACGTGTGGCGTTGGATGCCAATCAGATAAAAATGACAACAAGTTTATAATTCAAAAAATTTTGGTCGTCTTGACAGAAAATAGAAACCAGAATGTACTCAAAGTTTTGCCGATGATGATAATAATAATAATAATAATAATGAGATGTCGTCGGCCGTAGGAAAACCGATATAATCACGTACTACCTGAATCGTAAATAATTCAACAGACTAATTGGATGGTATTTTTATTTACTTTAAAGTTAAAAAAAAAACCGGATTCCGCTGTGTATCCGAGGTCTTGGCTACTTGTATTTCACTTTATAGGATCCACATTCATGTTTATTTCATTATTTTACAATGCACCAAACCGTCCAGTTAACCATGAAACTCGAGATCAATAATATTATTTTTACGTATTATAACAAATATATCAAATATCAAAACCATTATAATAATATTTAGGTATATGCTGTAATATTTATACGAAGATAATAATTATCACCAATTTACACTATTATTTCAAAATGGACGCTACCGCGTGCGCTGGCATTAAATTATTAACAAAACGGTTATGATGACGAGCGGAAAATATAATAATGATATAATAAACGTACAAACAAAAGCTATGCTAATTGCCCGTTTTAATTATTAAAATATACCTCGAATACTTTGTTCGTCGCAACGATGTCGTTTATATTAAATGGACGACAATTAAAATAATATTAAGTCTAAATAATTTTTAATAGCGTCTGTCGAGAAAATGAAATTATTCGTTTATAAAATATATAACATAAATATAATAACAATATTATATGAGAGAATTGAACGATCGTACTTTATTTTAATAATAATACAATATTATGTTAACGTTTCAACTTATTCTATTTTTTTGTTAATATTTCTTCACGTATAAAATACCTACCTATGACAGTCGTTGCTCATTATTTAAATATTTTAAGATGTCTGTATATAGTTTCTATATAATATTATTCTATAAAATACGGTATTTATTATTATTTTATCCATCGATATATTACTAAATCTGTCAATTAATAAAATTATATACGAGTATACCGCGTTATTATATTACATTTATTGTAGATTTTACGATTGAACGGAACAAATGATATATTGGTATATTTTTGACTAATTTTTACAACGATATACATTTCATATGGCAATATAATATGAAATCAGAGCAAAATAATTTTAATAAACTTCACACAACCTATACGAATATTATTATCTTAAAAGTATAGAAATTATCTTTTCTATTGGTTATAATATTTTACTACGACTACTACGAGCATTAAATGAGCAATAAGATCAATATTTAATCAATATAATTATTGTTTTAGATTTAGACGATACAGTTTGATATATAAATATATATATATAGGTACGTATATAATTTACTGATCCGAAGAAGCCGTTAGAACACGTAATTGGAACACGCGTTGCCGCTTTATATGTGGATGATTGATGACCAATAATGAAAATAATATTCCGATCGGGTTTATTCGAAATTGAGTAAAAGTTACTCGGAGATGCTGTGATGGCGGTGAATCTCTTGTCTGCCCGGAAGAATTACACGGGTGAATTAACTCGAGTTGACATCACACATATTATTTAAATTTGTCTTCTCATTTCCTGTCGATTACCCGCGTGTCCCAAGCGGATTCCTTCGACTCGCATTGATTCTGGTATTTTTTTTCCAGATCATCGGCGAGAAAAACAAAATAAACAAATTAGAGACCACACAATGATGATAATAATATGCTTAATAATACGTGCGTATATTAGTAAATTATTATTATTATTATTATTTTTATTTTTATTATTATTATTATATGGTTAGTGGTTAATATCAGGGGCAGATCCAGGGAGGTGATCGGTGCGATTTTAATCATACTATTCATTTTGTATTAATTTCGATTCATTAGCTAATAGCTAGTAAAACGCAGCAACAAATTTTCCGTTGTAAAAATAAAATCTAATTTATAATTATTATTAAGTGAATTTTTTTTATAAATATTTTTTTAAATTTAATATATTTTTTTACAATTCCTTAATATTTATTTGAAATTTATCGGTTTAACAATGATGTGTTTTTTTTATGTATGTATAATCTATAATGTATGTAAACATATTTTCGACCCGAATACGGGGTGGTTCCAGAGACTCGGTTAGTGGGGCTAAGTCAAAATTTTCAGAAAACTTTATAACAAAAAAAAAAAATTCAAGCTGTCTATTTTTAGTTGTAGCAAAAATATCAATAATACATTATCTATTTGATCTAAAACATTCACTTTATTATATTCACATTAATAAGACATATACTCTCTGGTTTTGATAGTCTGGATAGTCTAAGTATGGTAACTGTAGGCTGAGCATTGGGCAATGGCGTGACAGTAACCATAATATTTATAGCATTATGATTTCAGCAATAAATTCTTATCAATATAATTATATTCAGATATTTTTATAACTCCTATTTTATCAAGATATTTGGTATTTCTTAGTCCGTACGGAAATATTATGTGTTATGCAATTAATGCTATAAAAATAATTCGAGTATACCTACCATAGTAATATATTTTAAGTTATTATAAATTATAAGTTATCTATTGTCTTTGTGTTTACGAATATACAAAATATACTTTCATATCCAATTACTTCTATTTACACACTTGTATATATTTTGTACTTTGTACTATCATTTTTTCGATTATTAAACGATGTTATAATACGTATGTAATTTTGTTTTTTTTATCAATATACAATTTTTCTTAAATACTACAGTTCTTAGGGGGGCCGTGACCCAGGCCCCTTGGCCTGCCCTTGGAATCGCCCCTGCCCGAAATAATATATGTTTCCGGTAGGAAAGTGGATATAATTTGTACTTTATTTCGATCATTTTTGAATGTCTAAAAATTGACCCTATATGCGATAGGAAAAAGTGAAAAACTATCAAAAAATAACAAAAACACGGTATTTTTTTACGAAATCAATTTCAATATTTTACTTAAGTAATATTGAACTTAGAGACTTCAACATTTTATTGGATGTTCTTTTAAGTACTATATATACGCAGTGTTTGATTTGGGGGTAGGTGCAGGGTGACTGAGTATCTTTATAATTTTTTTTTTTTTGAAACATATCCATACCAATAATTCTTAAATTTCCCATAATACAGTGTATACTAAATAATTTTGGGGAATTTTTTTGAAAGTCAGATTGTGCACTTATTTCTGATTTTCCAATGCAAGCACTGTATATACGTGATAAAATTTTGGAAATATTACGTTAAAGAAAAATTATAGTTCACTCTCCTTTCCAAGGATTCCCCCTCCCGGTATCATGGGCTGGATCCGCTTCTGGTTAATATTATAATATATAAACTCAGGGCTGTGATATAAAAAAAAAAAAATTCTAAATGTGAAACAGAATTTTATTAAAACTTGTGACTAAAAAAAAAAAAAATAATAATAATAATAAATATTTAACGATATTAATTAACAGCAATATTTTAAACGATTTTATTTATTTATTTTTTTATTTTTTGACTAATTAATTATATTATTAATATAAAGTAAGTATACATTATTATTGTATTTTATTTATAAATAAATATTTAAATAATATACGCATACTAACCAAAGTTATATATAGTTATATATATTATTCATTATTATCGTCTATACCTGTAATTGATTATAGTTATAAAAAATAAAAATAAAATATATTATAATATATTCGGTATATAAATATAACATATAATATTGACCCCGTACAGTGCATATATAATAATTATTTAATACTTACACGTGGAACATATTTTTTTCGAAAAAAAAAAATATTTAATTACACATTTATAATTAAATCGTACACGTGCAATCGATCGTATATTTATATAATATATGCGAGTTCGCAACCCTGATTATAATAATATGTATATTATAATATTATAAATTTTAAAAATTATATTGGTTATAAAAATCTTTTTTCGTATTGATACACACGGTTCTTCTCCTCGTGTCCTGCCGCCTTCGACACGGTCGTGTACCTATATATAATATGTTTATATATACTCGATCATGCGCGCCCGTGATGTAACATTATAAAACTATACGCGTGTATATCGAGCATAGAAAAAAATAATAACCATATGTAGGTATATATTATAATAATAAATAATAAATTACCATTTTGCAGACGAACACGCGGTGGCTATTTATACATACACTTATATAGTATAATATACGCACAATCGTGAAATCTCGTATTATTATACGGTCGGGTTTCGAGACAAAGGCCTCGGGACTCCTCGAGTGTGCGTGTCTTCGTCGCGCCGTTGCCCACACGGTGACGTCTCTATCACGTCGGCAATAAGTGCGACCACACACACCTATAAAAATAATGATAATAATAATAAATAAATAAATAATAATAATAATAATATTAATAATATCGACTGTATGTATGCGCCTCCGCATTGTCGAATCGCAACGCGTATTATATACATACATCGATATAACATATTATATTATAATAATAATATATAACTTGGTATAATCCGACGGGAATTTTCCACCCTTAACCCGGTATACACAATATATACACTTATATAATATAAAATAACGTTATTACTTATTACAATATATCCTTGCGGTATCCCGCGCTCTCTATTTCTTTCGATAAAATATACGGTATTATTATTATTATTATATTATGTATATTATATACGAGTAGTACCACGGTTATATGCGCTTTCCGCGCCGTGGCTGGTAACGATTATTCCCCCTCGCCCGGATATTCTATATAGTCGGTACTCTTATACGAGGTACCTATATACCAGAGTATCGTTATTATATTATTTATATATTATATTATTATTATATTATAATAATGTCGTGTACATGTAAATACGGCCTTTTGACGATAAATCAAATAGTTTTTACCCCCTTCTTCACGTACGTGCCACAGCGTCGTCGTCCGGTCTCAGTATAATATGCCGTGAGCGTATTTCCATTGTCCCCCGCGAAATCTGCCGTTTTGCGTTTGATATACGATCGGTCGCGGTGCACCGAAATAAAAAAAAAAACAATACCCCGTATTCGTGCATACAGCTAAGTCATTATTTTTATGTTTGTTTTTATTTTTTTACAATTCAATTATTATCTTGTCATCCAGACATTGCGACTACCTAAATTATTATATAATATTTTATACGACGTATACGGTATACGCATACAATGTACGTGTGTATAACGTCGTAATAATAATATAATACGTTTTCATACAGAGTGTTCCAGAAGTACCGATAGTTGCGTTTTTCTCGGCAATCGACACGAATACGTTTATCTTGAGATAATAATAATATACATAATATTATAAAAACAATTTATATATAGAAAAACGATATCACTTTGACCGCGCGTTAATATAGAGATACCTATATATATATATTATATATATATAGGAACAAATCAAAGATAAAATAAATAAAAATATCTGAAATAGAACAGACGACCGTCTCCGAACATTCCTCAGTATTTTAGCTTTTTCATTCGACACGATAACACGTCCTGTATACATGCTATATAATATTATATATATTCGTCGTACAAGCGTTTTATGATATACGATATTGTCGATTTGGGATATTAGTGCGTGTACGTTTACGACGTAAAAAATTAAATACTTGTTTACGAAAAGTAATATTCATTGTGTACCAAATACTCGTATAAGAGATGCGCAATATGTAGGTACGTATACACTTGTATAGGTTTTGTTATTTGGAAAATTTGAATTTATTAACTAGACGTTTAACGATTCGCGATATTATTATATTCAATTTGAACATAATTTAGTAGAATAAGAATCATTCGTTTCGTCGCAGCGGGGTTCTAAAAAGTTTATTGGGTCGAATTTGTCTTGGATGCTTCTCAAATATCAAATTCTAACGAATTTAAAACGCGTATATAAGTATTATATGATATTATACAAACAAACGTAATAAATACAATCTTATATTTGTACATTAATTATAATAACTACATCATAGGTGTACGTTGAGTCAAAAACTTGGGGTGCTCAAAAATTTTGTGAGGGGGGGGGGGGTCAAATATCATATTAAATATTATTAAATTAAATACTTATAAAATGTTAATTTTTATATTAGTTATAGTTATTATTTCAATGAGGGTCTGGACCAGAAATCCCCCCTTAGGTACGCCCCTGTGCTACAATATTATTATATTACTTACCAGTTGACTCGTCATCACAGTTGATTCTCTCCCTCCCTCAGCAACTTATACGAAGTATTTTTTATAGTTTATCATTCAATTTATAATTATAATTTTTTAAAAGAAATTCAATTAGTATACATTAAAAATGAATTTTCGATAAAAAAGGAAAAATGTATTTTTATTATAAATATCGTCCTTGAAAATAAATATAAAAACGATTATTTTCTTGGAATTAAAAAAAAATTATATTCAATTTAAATTAAGTACATAATTAATTAAAAAAAAATCGAGTTATTAATATATTGTTTAATAATTAAATGCTTAAAATTCTGAATTATAATTCATATTGAGAGAACTTACTAAATATTCTTGTATAGTTGTATCATATTATTCAAATGTCCATTTGACATTAAAAACAATCTTTCAATTTTGAAAACATCAAAAAATGTTTAGTGGTCTAATTCTAATGTAGGTAACGCTTTTGAAGGTAGGAATAAAATTATATCTAATGCATTTTAATGTATTTTAATTAGATAGGTACCTGGTGATTTTTCTAATTTGTATTTATATATATTATATATATATATATATATATATATCAGATATATAAATATAACTCGACAGAAACATTCTACAAGTGCATTTTTTTTTAAAGTTATGATAAAAAATTAAAAATCGGAACTTTTTTATTACTTTGCTTTTTCTATATTTATAATTTTATAAAAAAAATACATATCTTTAGAGTAATTTTTTAAGCGCATAAGTGCATGCATATTTTGTACTTTTTTATTGCATTAAATTCCGAGCCCTACTAATAATATATAGGTATCCAAACCTACTAAATTACCTAAATATAACTTCATAGTGCATATAACAAGACTTAATTTTAAATAGTTACTAGTTATGGTTACACTGCAGTACAATTTTTTAAAACAATTTATAAAAAAAATTTGGTTACCATTTCATTGAAATACACTATAAATATTATTTGTATACCTACTGCTAGGGCGGGTCGATTATTTCGGTTAATCGATTGTTACACCGATTAATCGGTTAATCGATTATTTTTTTAAAAAGTATTCACCACCAATTAATCGACCAAATTCAATTAACCGATTAATCGATTTAATCAATAGTTCGGCTTCATACACATGTTATTTTTATTTTTGTACATTCAATAATGTTTTTAGTAGGTAAAACTAATAGAGTAATAATGAATTGGAAAATTAGAAGTAGAGGGACTATCGGACTTTCAAAAAAATGTGCGTTCCCCGAAATTATTGTATAATATATACTATATCAAGAGGAATTTAATATTTTTTTATTTAATTTAATTACGCTTCAAAAAGAAAAAAAAATAGTAGAGGTCCCCCTGAGACCCCCCAAATCGAGCACTGCCTATAAACATGTTTAAAAATGTCATCTTGGTATCCCTAAAAAGACGATACTATGTTCTAAATAACTGATAAAAATAGCAGTTACTGCTCTTTACCTAAAAAGTAATTTGAGATCTCTTATTATTAGTAATAATATATATTACTAATATAAACAAAAAATAATCAACTGCTTGATTCTTAAAATAAACCGATTGTCCGATAGTTTATCAACTAATTTGATCATCGATTAATCGATTTTTTCATACTATTGACAATCGGCTATGTAATATTATGACAATTGAACAGTTCTACCTACTGCCCAGACGCCCATAATAATATATAAAATATAATATAAAATAATATTTGGTATACAACATGTATTAAAATTTTTATTATATATAATTGTATACAGTTGTGCAATACAAAACAAACTTAATTCTATTTAGGTTAATATTATATTATCATTATTTATTACTAGGGCAGAGGACTTATAGCATTTGCATATTTGTTTTGCGCAGCCGTAAAAAAAGGCCAACTATATAGAAAAATGTTTCATGTTACGACAAAGCCAAATCTGTAATTTTATGGTGCATATTTTTGCATATTTAGACATTTTTCGGTTTTTGAGACATATTTAACTTATATATGGTTTTTGGGGAAATATTTTGAACAATTTATAAAAATAAATATAAAAATATGTAAAATGAAAATTTGAAAAAACATTTAGTTATTCAATGCAATTTTCAAGGTGAAAATATTATTTACTTCGTCCGTACGTAGGTTTTTTTTAAAAAAAATTCCAACATATTGGTAATTTTTTTTAGGGTCAGAAGAATGAATTAATAACACGTAATTTATATACATACATTTCAATAAAATTAAGTTAAAAATTTTTTAAAGTTTCATTAAGATTAAGTTTTTATTCATGTGTTATTGGTCGTGGACTAATAGTATAGCAAATAAAATGTATAATTAAATTTAGTTAGTATTTGTAATGTTTCATATTTTAAATATTTTTTATAATTAATCTATATAATAAAATTTTAATATCATAAAAAAAGTGCATATTTTAGAGGTTTTAAGTGCATATTTTAGAGTTTTTAAGTGCATAAGTGCTTGCATATTTCGCCTTTTTTTAGAGCTACAAGTCCTCTGCCCTATTTATTAGTTTACCATGTTATAGGTATATTATAAATTATAATATATTTAATATTAAAAATATTTTTTAAATTAGTGTGGTAAAAAAATAAAATAAATAAAAAGATAACATTAAATAGATAATATACGAAAATATTATTTAGGTTGTTCCGCGAAAAACAAAATTTAAAAATATCTCATCTATCGGCTTAAAATAATTAACTTATTTTTTTTTTCTGTCTCGTCCGCAATAATATTGTGACATCGTTTTTGAGGTCTCCATTATTTAAATAATAATATTATTATTTGTCCCCGACGATAAAACATAATATTAAAAACACGCGAAACATATTATATTTAAAAAATAATATTATTAAGTGATCGATAAAAAAAACTACGTTATATAATAGATCTGAAGAAATGTATTATTATATTGTTATCCTTCTGCGGAATCGGGATCACATTCCGTTGACGTGGTACGGGTGGAAATATTATTAATATACCAAACCGGTATGTTGACGATCGTAAATAATAAATAAATTGATATACGATGGCGTTATATAGGTATAACTATAGATATTTGTAATAGTATAGTAAAAAAAAAAAAATCACTTACGGTCTTATCAAAATAGATAATATATTATAAAAAATTAATAATCAAACGTTAATTTACGAGCAAAATGTTTACATATTATAAATAAATAAATAAAAAAAAATTCCGTACCGCATAAATTATTAACGTATACGAATACTATAATATATACAGTGTACACGCTAAACAAAAATTTCAATTAATATATACACATAATAATTATTATTATTATATCTGTATTCTAATCAACCGCGCAGTGAAATGATTAATCTCAAAGATTGTATTATTACTTATTATTATTATACGCGTATATTATAATATATTTTATATTGAAATTTTTTACAATTTCCTTTTTTTCGAATCGTCCAGCCGAAACTCTGTGTAATATTAAAAAAAAAAAAAAACGTTTACGATTATTAATATTAATAATTATAATAATAATAATAATAATAATAATAATAATAATAATAATAATAAT
>JAIUCT010000020.1:5513295-5530842 GCA_021307375.1 Tetraneura akinire | reverse complement strand
ATAATAATAATAATAATAATAATAATAATAATAATAATAATAATAATAATAATAATAATATACGACGCGTTGGTATGCGCGAGTTCTATATTGCATAATACCGATTAATAACGTCATATTATTATTTCGCGGTTTTATCCAAGGTAGGTACATCATTGCGGGTTGTTGATATGATATAATAATAATAATAATAATATAGTCGTAATAATATTATTATAATTTCCGCCCAACAACAGGTGACCCGGGCCAAGGAGGTCCTGAGAAACGGCGCGGCCGTACAGTCCGTCGTTGTCGCGATGTTTTTCTCCCATGACCTTTTTGTCCCCTTTGATAGAACAGAAATAAAAATAAAAATAAAAATTGAAAATAAAATAAATGCCGGCTGTTCAAATTAATAATAATATAATATTGTTTGACGGTAGCACGCATATGCGCGATGTTTGTTGGTTAGTCGTTTATACGCATAGTCGATTAAAACTGGAATATCTATAATAATAATAATAATAATAATTTATATCTAAATAATATATTCTATTAAAAAAAATATATTTTTTCATTCAAAATTTTACTAAATAAAGGAATTAATACAAATTTAAATAATAATAAAAAAAAATAGGTTTAAAAAATAAATAAAATAGGTTTAGCGGATAGAATTTAAATAATTCTTAATAATTTTATTGTTGAAGACATCACGGGTATAGCGTATTGCATAATTAAACAAATTAACTAAAGATTTTATTATGTGAAATTGTTTGACATTTTTACATAGTTTATTAAATAATATAAATGTTTTAGATTACCTAAAACCAGTTTATTAAAACAACATAATTTATTATTATGATGGAATAATAATAATAATAACAAAAGAATATATAAAATTCCCATAATTAATTATCGTTGTCAACAGATTGGTATTCGTTATTATATGTTTCAGGTTCTAAATATTATAATACATCAATATAATATAATCAAATGCAATCCTTTCATTATTGGTTACATGAGAATTAGATTTTTTGTATAATATTAAAAATTATAATTAATTATATATATATATATTTCGTCGAATGTTTAATTGTGAGAATTAGAATAATTATTTAATTTTCATTCACGGAATCAAACGTATTTATTATAAATTTAAATAAACTATAAAAAATATGTATCTTATAACACGTTTACTCGAAAATATTTATATATATATATAACAGTGGGGGTCAAACGGGGGGATGAGGGGGATAGATCCCCTCCCATGAACTTTTTTTTTAATATTTATAATAATAAGTTATTATATATATGTGTATTGTACATTATTTTGTACTATTATGTAGGTATTAAATTTTGTTTTATTTATTTTTTTCTATAAAACATATAATCAACTGGCAATTTTCGACAATATGTCCATATGACTAATATGTCCATATGTGTATTGTATAGCCATAGCGACATAGCGTATACTATAGAGTGACCCCAGACGTCCCGTTTAAAACTGGATTATCCCTTTTTTGATCATCACGTCTCGTTGTCCCGACAAACTTCGAATGAGACGCTTTTTATCCCGTTTTTAGAAGATTGTCCCGTTTTAATCCCGATATTTCAATATTATTTATTATATAATTGTTTGTAAATAAAGTATCTATATATATGAAAAAAAATATAAAACGCAAATGAAATGCAATATTGCGTATTGTTTGATGAATAATTAAGAGAAAATATTTTATTATTTAGGTTATTTTACTAAAAAAAAAGAGTAAAGTAAAAATAAAATAATGGCTTATGATAATAATTTGTTTATATTAAATAGTAAATACATCCATGTACGGAAATTACCCCGTACCTTGTTCGATCATCGTGAATATTCAATAACAATACATTCCACCTTTGATCAAGTGCATCGGCGGACGAAACGTATTAATATATTTTGATTTTTGACCATCTAGGTAGTAGGTTCATTGATTATTAATAAATTTAAAATTTGTCATATTTTTTATTTTGTTATCACTGTCACGTGTTTTGTTTTTATACTCTTATATAATATGTATAAATATTGTTAAGAATAAAGTTTTCATTTACCTTAATTTTGTAAAAAAATTATATTAAAGATAACCATAAATTTGATTTTAATGATTAAATAGTGCGTGTTAAAAAATTAGCCACCCCCATAACAAAATCATTTGACCGCCACTGATATTTAATAAACGCGAGGTACCTATCCATTTTTAATTTAATTTTTTTAAATATTTTTCTACGATATTTTGCTAATATAAACGAAATATTAATAAAAGTTGCAATTTATAATTAATATTTATGTAGAATACTTCGTATATTGTATACGATATATTAATATTAGTATAGACCGATACATCTATAAAACTTGTGAGATTTCGTCATTTCGATATGACGATATCTAGTAAATTTCTCGATTAATAAACTTTTGTGTAGTAATTTATATTATGTCTACGATAACTTACGATGATTTATAAATTTTGATAAATTAGATTTAATAATAATACGAGTATATATATATATATACGATATTTGGGCAAAAATATTTATAATTTTTCAACAGAGTCTATCATTATGTTATAACGTTAATGAACTAGGTACATATTGTGCTATGTAGGATCAAATGTCAAAGGATGTTTTGACTATATAGAATGTAAAATTTCGTAAATATAATAAAAGTCCGTATTCGGTCTCACGGTGTTGTTGGAAGTGAAAAAATCACACAAAACAATAAATTATTCGCATTCGCATTATTTAAATAGGTCCGTGGTCTTTTGACCCGGAAGCCTTTTTGAAAAATATTTATATATTAAATTGTAATGTAATAATACATAAATGTACAATACGCAATCCAATTATATACATAAATTGTGTATTTTTTCTGAACAACAGCTGACCGGCTGATTTACGGTGATGTTTCGTATATAATCATTTGAATTTGAATATATTATTCTTTTTAGTAGGTAATTGAATAATTATTATAATACCGTTATTATAATAGTACTCGACAGTATTTAAATTATGTTTTATTATTATTTTTTTTTTTTTAGTATACAAAAACCTTAATAAATAATAAAATAATTTAAATTAAATATGTTTCTGTTTTCCACGGTACATTCGATTTTATATAGTGATATTATTTGTATAAATTTATTCATTATACAATTATTATCGAGTTCATTTTGATATCAAGATCTATAAGAGTGCATATTATATACTTATAAATTAGATTAATCTTATATTTTAATATTTTATAGCATCTATAAAATAATAATTATTTTGTCATAAAAAGCCGTATAAAAATGTAATGTACGATTTTTAAAATGTTGAGAATATATCATAGATTTTTAATTTCAGATATTAAAAAAAAAAAAAAAAAAAAATACTGGAAGTACCATATATGTATATAGGTATACAAATACACATAAGTACATTTAATTAGTTTAATAATTATATTAACGTACTTAATATTATTTAATTTATAAATTAATAATTATTTATTAATATGTTTCCTTATATACCTATATATAATTATAATTTATAATCACTAAATTATTGAGTTTCGATAAAAAAAAAAAATCACATGTTAATGAACAATATTCCCATATAATATTAACATCATTTATTCATATTTTCCATTATCACATTATAATAATTCACTATTTTAATCTCGATTAATTAATTACATACCTATGAAATAATTTAATATTTATTATAATATATAATCGTATATTATTTCCTATAATAATTATTATTCGATTTATTATTTAAATATTTTTTTATATTATTTTAGTATTTTATGCAATCAAATTAATAATAATTAATGTAACATAATGCGTAATGGTGAATGTATAGGGAGTTAAAATATAAATTATGTATTTATTATAAATTTAAGTCTTAACAATGTTAGATAATAATTATTTTTACTAAAAATATTGTTCGTGTAGGTTATATAATATATTATATTATTAGCTGATCGGTGAGTAAAATTTCTAAGTTATGATTAACAATATAATATGTATATGATATATTATATTATAATGTAGATGTGGGTGTTGACTGGTAAACGTAATAATATACGATTACCTATATTATATATTTTAATTATTCAGGTGACAGGTACACACTAAAAATAAACGTTCTCTTTTATTCGCCATCATTTATTCAACATTTTTTTGTCTGTTCTGCCAAAAATATAATATTTTCTCGAGCATTATAAATTTATAATAATATTCATATACATTTTTTATATAATATACGTCGCGTTTCAGGTCGTTGCTCGGCGCTTTCGTCCGACTCGCCACTCGCGTGTGTGTATACCTCTATATATAATATTATAATATGCAAAAAGTGATATTATTATTATTTTTATACCTACTATATATTATAATATTATTATATTGTTATCTGTCTCCGGCGCGCCGGCGCAGCGTCTCTCCGGCCACGGCAGAATGCGTGTTCGATGTTAAACAATGCGCCGTTTTGTCAAATTGCTATATTATAATACAACATTATTATTATTATTATTATTATATCGTGTGCGTGTAATAAAACGAACAAACGAAAACCCGTTTCACGTTTTTCCAAAGATTCCGAGAGTATAAAATAAAAAAAACAAAATCAAATGGACGTTATATTATTATTATTATTATATGGGTATTTATTATATTATAGATGCGCAGAGATCTGAGACGGCGTCGCATTTAAATCTCCCAGAGCCGAGCATTATAATAATATTCGTACTTAACCTACGTCTATCCGCGCGTATGATATTATTATTTTTAAACATCATATTGCAAATCCTCGTGTCTCTTTAAGACTCGATCGTCCGTAATTAATATAATAAATACATAAATAGACTGTGTATATCAACATTATTATTATAGGTATGTATAGTAGAGATATACCATATACCGGATAACTGTACGAGTGTATTGTAAATAACGTTTTTGTCGTCGTGTGTAGAATCGATTATTTTTTCAAATTAAAAATCATGGGAGATTTTATTTCCCACGAGGGGTGGTTGGTTTATACGCTTACCGACTTGTTTATAGTCTGTATATTAAGCTCTTGCGAGTTTCTACATAACTCGACAACAATCGTTTTACCACTCGTATAATAATTGTAAAATTCGAAAAAATAATATAATGTGGGTATATCGATTTTTACGAAAAATAATATAGGTACAAGACGCTAACGTTAATTTCATCACGTCAGTGCGATAATAATTATTCTAATATCACCTACATCGTGACGCGCAAACGTTCATAATATACAATATGTAAGATGTAACATTAATATTACTTTGAAAGTTGTCATTTTAGTTTGTACAATATATCAGTATACCTACCCACACGCACATAAGTCAAATAAAAAGTAATTCGGCCATTATTTTATTTCTTCGATTTTAAAGCGTGGTTGCTCTTTAAACTAATAATTTACCGTTAATAAATATTATTTCGTCATTTATGAAATTTCGAATTTCGCGCCAAACAAATACCACGACGATGCGAGGAGATTGTAAGTATGTCACTGTATACTGTATGTAAGTATGGTAAATGGTAATAGTAATATTATAGTGGCGCGGCGTCGATTCGATTGAGATGTCATTGTCGGGGGCACAAAATGATCGAACGATCTGCGTCTATAACCGTATAATGTTATATGAGTCGTCGTCGGCATGAATAATAATCATAATAATATTATGTAAATAAGTCGTAATCGCGTGTATATACGGGGTGCTCGTGGGCGCACCATATTAGTGAATATTATTACAAAGATAAAACGAAATACGTCTGAAACATAATAATATACGCACGTATATTATACGTTATTATGATATTTATATTTTCCAAAGAGACTGCGGTGCGCGACATCCTCGTTGACATAAACCGGTCTCGACTTGTAACAACCAACTACACACAGTCGTATAACCTCCTTGGCATTTATTATCTTGTATATTATTTAAAAAAAAAATTTTCCAAGCTCTTCTCTCTTTCTGTCTTTGCATATTACATATATTATTATTATTATGATTATGATTATTATTATTATTATTATATTTTTATATCTTTCTCTGTGTTCATAATATCGTTACGAGGGATGGGAGGAGGGGTATGCGCCCCGTCGAGCGCACGGCTCCGGTCTGTCGTCGCCGCCGCCGTACGATGGTCGCTCGTCTCATTTGTCATCGGCACCACTTGTGGCCGTCGTCGTATAGTCTTCAGCGAGCGCGTGCCGCAATACCCATATGAAAATATGTATACATAGATACTATATATATATATATCTATATTCAAATAATTTACGACATTATATTATTATTATTTTATATAATATTATTAATATATTATAATACCTACGAGACTAATAAACGTGTTGTATACTCGTATTATATACGATCGTCTCAGGAAAACAAAACGATATTTTTATATCCGTTACTGATCTGATTATATGTTTTACGAGTATGTATACACTTACGTTGATCGTATTGAAATATATGTTGTACTACTCGCGTTTGACACTTGCAGTTTTTATAGGTTACATTTAGATGTAATATAATACGAGTATGATGGTACTCGGGAATTTATTTTCGTATCTTTTTGTCAAAAACGTCAAAAGTGTACTCAGAACATATGAAATTAAATTTATAAGTCAATATTATCAATATTATAATGTTAATTTATCAGTATACAGAATAAATAATATTATACGTTATAACGATTAATATTAACGAAACACTGGCATATTTATAAAATTATAATATCATAAATTCATAACGATAACATATAGGTATGTAACTCACTAACACGTCGATTATGTTTAAACGATATATGAGGGGGAAGAATTTAAAATTCAAGAACCTTCTCTCGTGAACACACGATAGCCTTCGTTAAAGAAAGTCGGTATCTCCGTTTATACAGCAGGACGCAGGACGGTGTTTGGCCCGCGAAAATACAAAATTAAATTTATTATCAATAAGGATACAAACACGGTCAGATGTCCTGAGAGGCTGTGATGACGGTATATTTACACATAACAAAGTATTAAATAATATACGTATATATGGCTATTTTTATTATTTGTGCCTTCGACAATGTTTATCGTGATTTTTCGTCCTCTATTATGTACACAATAATAATATAATAGTCCTTTGCGTGATGCCGACGCGATTTCTATAATATAATTATAAATAAGGCTTCGATTGTTTTCGATACGTTATGTTGTACGAGTACATAATAATTTATAATATGATTGTATAAAATATAATAAGTATTATAATATTATCGACACTGTAACTTTTATGGGATTATTAAAAAAAAAACAAAAACAAAACAAACAAATATACAATAATATAATTATATATAGGCGTCGATGCAAATGTTTTACGGCTTACACGACAGTAAATTATGTTTTATAATAATTATAAGTATTACACTATTAAAGATAGTATAGGATAAGAATTTTCTTTTATTTGTTTTTATGTACTTATATTACTAAATCAAAAAAAATTTTTACTGTAAGTTATAGTTATTTTTTCCATAATTAGGTATATATAATGTATCGTTTTCAAAATTAATTTGTAAATTTTTAAACATTTAAACTTGGTTTTATTAAATTAGGTACTTAACGTAATGACATAAATATAGTTTTCGTTAAAATAAATTATATCAATTAACAAGGTTATAATATTGAAATCAGTATGTTATATAATTATTATTAATGTGATGTGTTCAAAAATTGTATATAGTTCTTATATTAAGCATATAATTTTGAAATATTTCACTTTTTACAAAATTATATAGAAGAGGGAGAAAAATGAAATATCGTTAAAGCTTGAAACCCAACTATATATTTTATTTGTATAAATACAAATGAGGAATAAGGCGTATAAAAAAGCTTCAATATATTTATATCATATCATATAATAATATATTAATAACGATTTTTTTTTTTTAGTTTTTTATGCTTATTTACAGTATACGTGTGCAATGTATATAAATACACAGATCACCAACGAATTCGAGAAAACGTTATTTATTTTCCTCACTTCACAATATATTTTGCGTTTATTATTCACGCAGTCCATATTTTAATATGACACTCGTAAAATTGCAGTAGGTACCTACATAATATTATTTTAAATTTAGTTTTATGGTGAAATACTGAAATATATAATATAAGCTTTATTTTTATGACCTCTAAAATAATACAAACATAATATATTAATATTTATATATATAAGTAATATTTTTACGAGTATATATTATATGTGATAAAATCTTTATTGTATTTGCACGTACTTACCCTATACACATTATATTGTATTTTGAAAAAATAATAATAATAATTTGTTCGCCGAGCTTTATTAAAACTGAAGAAGTAATAATTATATTTCTCGGGGAATACAATATAAAATAAAAAAAACCCCTCTGTCAAATAACTTAGTCGGGAATTCAGGATAAATATAATTGACGCGTCTCGCGGGAAAGAAAATATAGAGATAAATATTTTGTGATTTGAAATGAATAATATTTGATTTAAATGTAAAAAGAGTTTTAATAATTAATTTATTGTATTTAATATATTTTATAACACCGTTTAGTTTTTGAGTCATCACTCATCATCTCTGGATAAATGAATCATCGCTGTATTTTATAACAAAACATTGTTGTCTTATAGTGTTGATAGGTACTACTATATATAATCGAATTTGTTCGTTTCGTGGTATCGACCACGGTTATGGTCTACAATCTGATAAAATTATATTATTATTATACTTATGATGTAACGGAAATTACGTTTTTTAACATTTCGATAAAATGTTAAGATATAACTCTTAAGCTACGTAAACTTATATACTTTACGACGATAATATTCCGGACAGGTTTTCGGTACCTAAGATATTTTTTTTTTTAATTAAAGTAATTAATCACGACTAATTTTTTTGCCCCACTTTCACCCCCACTCGTTCATCCGAACATTTAGATCGTGTTTCCGTTTCCCACAACCTATAGCTAGCTGTCGGTGTGGTCTAATCTATTATTGATATAGTAATCGGTCACACGCCGGTTTCCACCAATATCCGAAGATACGCGACTCGGTATAATATAATATAATAGGTAGGTATTGTAATATGTGTTTGTTATATCAGTCGAAGAGAAAAACAAAGTGTTGACATTTTATTATTTTATTTTATTTGTCACGGTCACAGGCTGCGACGACTTATATTTTCATATACTGTATAATTTCACATTACAAGCGGTCTATTCGTTAACATTTTTAAATTAATACTTGCAATTTATTAAAAAATATATTAAATTTATACAGCACGCGGACGTGTTTTTCGTAACTATATTTCTCGTTCATAAATTTATATCATATAGGTACTCATATTATTATAAATGATTTTATACGGAATACGAATGGACATTCGTAATGGCGTATAGTTAATTTTTCTCGACAGTCGTTTAATATCATCATAATATCAAATTATACGATTACTATATTATAATATCCTATTTGTAATGTGAATAGACTGAGATTAGATATAATATATACCATACGTATAATAGTGCAATAAGAATATAATATTTACGCAGTAGGGTGTAATTCGTATACGTTAAAATACGGTGCGATTAGTAAATGACGGAAAACAGATATAATTTTAATGTAAAACGTCGTTTTAATTTTAATTTTTTTTTTTTTGTTACACGATCATATTTCATAATAATATTATGTTTTAACCGTACGTCCCCACGCACGAATAATATTAAAAAATATAATAATATTAAAAAAAAAACTATCGAGAATTTACGAATTTATATGATAATACTAATATAATTATTTTAATATCGTATACATAAATAAAATTAAACGACTATTTTTTTTTTTTTTTTTAACGTTCATATCTACATATTATTATTATATTACGTGGTTCATTATCGTATACAGGTCGATCAGGCATTCACGTTTTCCATACGCTCATTATTTTTATGATATAATTGCATAATAAACTTATCACTCTGTATAATAATATGTTCGTCATTTAACGATGACATTTTAATATCCACCGCGATACCGCTACCATGTTTACGCCATAATAATATTATAATATAATATAAATTGTACGAAACGGTACAAATAAAATGTATTCGATTATTTCGCTCGTATTTTTCCATAATACGACGATAAAGATCGAGTCGGTTAACAATAATAATACTATTATAACGTATATCTATCGTAAATTTTATAATGTGTAGGCATATGATATTTATTATACAGTATAATATGTAGAAATATTTTCCACATTTTGTCACTCTATACGTCTATAGTGTCCAAGCATTATTTGGATCATTCTTATGCGCATAAAATAATCGTTATAATAATACACATATGTAATCGAGTGACAGCGTTCAATTAGCATTCGCTTCATAAAATATAATTATCTAAGTTAATTATTACTAATAAAATAACTTATAATATACCAAGTTGTAGATAGGTAACCAATGAGTCGTATGTTTTAGTGATGGAATGGTGGAGACTTAACGGTTTTCCATATATAGGTATTTGGTAGGTATACAAATTTGTATTTTTATTTATTTATTTAAATATCTGTTTAGGACGCGTGATGACGGTGTAGCGTTAAAAAATGTTTTATGTTATTAAAAAATAGTTCTATGTAGAATTATCAGATTTAACAGATTTTTCCGAATAATAGTTTATATTAATAATATTATAAAGTTTTTCCGTTTGACTACCTATTATATTATAATTCTTATGAATTTAAAAACAATATATAAAATATAATATTATAATACATTTTTTTATAAACGTTAAAATAATATTTTTTTTATTTTTTTTTTTTTTAATTCGTGAATATTACATTATAAATTTTTTATAATAGGGATATTGATCTCGTTTTCGAAAAAGTACTTAAGTATATGTCTATACTGTTTGTACTTCATGAATATTGATTTTCAAAAATTGAATAATTAAATAAGTTATCGTTATGTCACTCGATAGATATCATATTGGTAAAAATTGGTTTAACACAATACAAATGAGTTCTATGTATATGTCTTAATTGAGTCTTGTTACAATGTGAAATATCAAATATGTATTCATTCTTGTATATTATACTTGTCATATTTTATAATTCGCACTTCTCATAGTCTCGAATGTGAAACCTGCACATTGCACAATGATATCGCGATTTTTTAGAAAAATAAATAAAAACAAAGTATGCACGTATATACATGGCATTATAATATAAATAATAATAATAATAAGAATAATAATAATATAACCATTAAATCATATGTATTTACAAATGCATGTAGCATTTTCTTGAAGTTTTTATTGATATACATCGTCATTTTTATTTGATAATTTCCGTTATAAAGGTAAACTCTTGATTATTACGATGTATACGATTTATTATGTTATATAATACGAGTACGTATTTAGAAGAAATAAAGAACTACCTCTTAAGCAAGCACGTGGGGGTCTACTTGTCCCCCCCCCCAAAAAAAAAAAATTGTAAATGATATTGAAATTGTACATATATAAATTTATATAAGACTGTAATCGATTTTCACAAATTAAAATGTATTTTAATACTTTTAAATGGGTTAGAATTATTGAGAAAATAAATAAACATATTATTTTAACCTTATTATTAATATTAATTATAAGTACTTAAATATAAAAATACAATACAATGTAGTTGATTCACATAAATTAGAGATTATAATATAATATAAACTATAGCCAATTTATAAGATTTAGCATTATATATTAATATATTATTGTTATTTTAATTGGTTTATTATTTTGTGTTCAAATAACAACTTGGCACTGCGTATTCGTACCTATTCCATATAATATACTATTGTAGTACATATAGCATATAGGTATATATACTTGCATTATTATGTTGTATCGTATTATATATTATGACGCATGCGTACGCGTGTACACGATTACAATATAATAATAATATATACATAAAACCATTATTAGATCGTCGTGTTCTCAGGCGGCGGCGTGTGTACGCCATTATTATATACATAATATTATGTGTGTATTGATATATACATAAATAATGTATTATATATAGGGTATAACATACAGGGCGATCGAAATGTTATTTTCAAAAAATAATAATATACGTATATACCTATAGAAAAATAGAAAATTTGAAACGTACGTCTATATATGTATATTATTTACGTAACACGATATTTTGATCACCCTGTTTACGAGATATATTAAGTATATTATACAGAACCGTGGAGAGGCAAACATAATAATATCAGCCATCATGAGATGTCTTTATCACGCGTTACACGAACGACCATTGTGGGTGCACGCATGCCAGTTGCATATATCTTACGTACGATACCTATAACATAATATTATAGATATTCATATTATGAATATAAAATGGATCGTGTTTTTTTTTAAATTTTTTTTTTCACTAATAATTAATTAACTAGGTTGATTTTTCAAGTTCAAATTATCATTGTTATCCTACTTAATAATATTTTATTTTCTTTATTTCGCACGGACAATGTGTCCAATTTCATATAAATACATAATATATATACCTACGCAAATAGAAATTCTACCGTATACTATACATATATTATATTTATAGGTACCTACCTTTAATTGTTATAATGCAGAAAATTACAATTTTATTTTTTATCTTCCAAATAATATAATATTAAATATTCGGGTGTTCCTTTCTGTTCACTAATAATATAATTATCTATTAATATTATATTATACTCTACGTTTAGTCGATTTTTTAAGATATTTTATATTTTAAAATATATATATTTTTAATAATATTAATTAGGTAATTTTAAATTACATAGGTATATTTTATATGTAATGATTAAATTTAATTTAATAATTGATATTTTTTTCCTATAAAATAACATATTATCGAAAAAAAAAACGCTTCTATATGAATCAGAAAAACAAAATACAAATAAAGTTACCTATTAAATAATTATTATAACATTTTTATGGTGTTTCGTGTGGGTACAGTGTATTATAAAACATGTAGATAGTAGATTTTAGTTAATTGTTTAAATTTAAAATTTTTAGGTATCTATATATTATATTATAATTTATAGCGACATGACATAATATCTAATATAATAAATTAATAAACTACTCAAATAATAATCATAAGAGAAAATTTCATTCTTGGTTTGTTCTGATAAAACCATCCTGTATAATATAATAATGATGTATATTAGAAAATTCAAATACACATCAATATCGTTATTACTATCATCATTTCATGTTATACTTATATATAGTTTTTTTTTTTTTACATATATACACGCATGTGTTCGTTTATATTTCCGCCATATTCACACGCGTGACCGTCATATATGTATACCTATATAAGATATAATAAAAAATAATGTGACCGTTAGGTATAAATGCAATCTATACTCGGACTACATAATATACGGTAACTATAAAGCTCACGTTATAAGTATACCATAAATATTTTGTTACACGTACCGCGGTATACACGGCATTTATTTTGCCCGTTTATTTGTATAATAATATGTATGGGTCTGTCGAGCTGAAATCTCGAGCCAATTACCTCACGATTCTCATGCGACGTGCTACGGACACACGCGTGTGACATGACGGCCGACGGACCATTATTGTCAGTCCCCGTTTAAGGACAGCAAGTCCACACGGGTATAGACTTCTTATTATTATTATGTATAGTCTCCTTTTATAACTATTGTATACTCGATATAATAATATAGTTATCTCCATTATTTCATTCGATTGAAACGTTTATTAGAAAGAAAAAAAACATGATAAATCAGCCTATATTATACAAATATACAATTTTTGTAAACAGTTTTTAAATTCATGCGTTTTCCCCTAATTATAGAACTCGAATACCATTTTTTAATTATTATTCGGGTCAACCGCTTTGTAATTGATTTACCTAATTTTAAACAATATATAATTATTATTATCTGTATACGAATGAAACCTTACAATAATATTTTATCGATGTTCGTTTCGTATACGTTTTAAAAGTCACGAGATTTATTAAAAATTTATATTTGACATAAAATATTATGTTGAAGTACGAATAGTATAATATAAAAAAAAAATAACAACACTTTTGTACATGGCTTAGAAATAATAAATTTGAATGTACAAAATTATGCATTTTATTTCATATTATTATTTATATTATTATCCGATAATCTATATTATGTTAATACGTTCCCTAGTGAGTATATAAATAGATTAATTCGTATATATTATTTTTTTATGATAAAAACAACTTTATTTTACGTATAAATAATTGGCTGCCATAATATTATAATATTATATAGGATTGAAATGAATGAGTATAGATTAAAAAACAATTTCCATATCTACGAATGACATCATTTTTTTTTTCTGATATTAAAATACCAGATAATAATAATATAGTTATACTTATTACGGATTATTAAGGTAAAGTCTGTTAAAAATATAACTCCCACGTCATGTCGACTGTATTTTGATAATCGTAGAATGATTTAATTGAATAGATAACACGTGTAAAAAGTGCATTAATTGAATAAATAATTGCCTTTTATATCCTATGTTGTTGTCAGTGATGTTGAAAAAGTATGATGAAAAAAAATTTCAAAAATACAGGTTCAATTTCGTGGGACAATTATTCTTATGAATATTACAAAATAATTTTTTAAATCAATACACGTTGACGACTTCACAGCTAACTCTCACAGTCTCTCATTTATACAAAATAATATTTATTTTGTCGTCGTACGTATAATGAATAATACCCATAATATTTTAATTAAAATCACAGCAATGTATACCTATATAATATCTTGTATATTTCAAACGATGAGAATGTTATGATTTTGCTTAACGCTAATGCGTTTATAAATTTATTTATTAATTGTGTCTAATAGTATAATAATTAAATATCTTAATTAATTATAATATTATACTATGAACAGGGGTGAACGAAGGGAAGACCCCCTAAAAAAAAACCATTTATGATGATGAATTAAATATACATACAATTTTATTACACGACAGTATAATAATATGATCAATAATGTATTATTAATTATTATTAATCATTGAATAACTCATAAAATTTTAAAATTAAACTGTATTAACGTTATTGATATTTTTTTCAAGAACCTCCAAATTTGTTTGGTTGTTCGCGGGTTTCATTATTCTAATAATATTATTTTCCTTCGATTTATATAATTTCAATATTTTATTATTTCTAAGTTCTTCGTTTAATATTAAACATAATAATTAATAATAAAATATTTTTTAAAAAATTTCCAAAATGATATCTTAATTCGGCTTCTGAAATAACTCTAAATTAATTTAATTTATTAATTTTTCTATTAATCAACTGTAAAATATATTATTATTGATTTATAAAAGTTATAGTAATAATTTGAAATATTTATTGATGAGACACTTGTGGATAATATAAATAATAATTTGAAATTAATTATGAATTATCATTAATTATTATGAATTAATTTTTATATCAAAAAATATGGATAATATTTATAATATAATATATGCATCACATTTGAATGATGTATCTACATCTTATATCTACTACTTTATAGAATCTGTGAACTAATTATTTTGTTCCTTATACATTTTTTTTTTTTTTTTTTTGTACAGATTTGTTAAAATGATATTGATATTAATAAAAATAGTTTGAATTCAAATATCAATTAAATATAACAATAGCAACAAATCACATTTTTACGTTTATCCATATTTTATTTCATAAAATACATTTTTCATTTGAACTTCATGTCTGTGTAATAATTCATGATTATAATCTAATTATTATTTATGTTAATAAATGATTGGTTATAAAAAAATAAATATTATCATATGTATATAGCTACCGTAGATTTGAAAAGTTTCACGATTTTACACAATATTTATCATAAATATATTTGAATATTGTTCGATGTTATAATTATTAATCTATTAATTACTGGTAAATAAATAAATGATATCACTATAATATCGCTTTGAAATAGATAAAATATATATATATAGAGTTTAATATTAATTTTTATAATGTTAGGTACGCGTTACATAATATTATATACATTAGAGATAGTTTAGATACGAGTAAATAATAATAAACTAAAACGAATAATAATAATAATAATATATTATTATCTAATAATTATAGTTGAAAACAGTAAACGTATAATTTACATAAAAATTATGTATAATATATATTACCTATATAAATATAAATATATTATACATTAAAAATTAAAAATTAATTAAACGCCGTGGATAAATAAAAATGTTGATCTATGTGATTATTCGTACGGTAAAATTAATTATAAATCCAAGAATAAATCCTTTGAGGATCGACGAAATTTATTACCTACTCGTTTGTTATCGTAGACGTATATATTATATTATATTAATATTATTATTCATGCGACAAAAAAAATATATATAATTTCGTTTCGTTATTGTAATGCCGTAGTCATAATAATATATTCAAATCACAATTTTTGCATTTATAATATTTTAAAACTCTTGTTTTTCTCATATCGAAATACCCGTATGGCCTATATTATTACAAATTCGTTTTTTAATACGAAATATTATATTATCATAGTAAATATGATATACGATGAGTTACCAGCGCGCGTACATCCTATAATATAATCTAAAAATATTATACAGTCTCGCTAGATTAAATTATTATATTTAGGGTACCGAAAGAAAAATAAAATTATTATTATTTTACGCGTTTTAACGGCCATTAGAAGTTTAATATTACAACTATCCAAAAAAAAAAAAACCTATATATTATACATTATAATTATAATAACGTAATCTGTATAACGTCCTACTGTACAACAGGCGTGGCTCGCACCGCGTGCATTCAATTATGTCTCTCGGGTCGGATAATTATAAACTTATTAATCTTTGTAAATAATGATAATAATAATAATAACAACTAAGATTATATTAAATATACCGTGGTCGTAATACCTGTAGGACGTTATATATATACCTATTATAGGAATCGCTTTACAAAGACTATAGATTTATATTTATATATATATATATACGTTTATTACATCAGGACCAGATCGTCGTCACCGCGTATCCTGAATCAGCAGGAGCCGATATAATATTATATATTATTATACGAACGTCGAAGCGCGGAACGTTGTCGGTCGTCTAAATTATTATATTAGATAATAACGATATATAATATTTATATACCATGTTATAATATTATATCGTGTATAATATGTAATTAATTTCTTCAAAATAGCCCTCTTCGTCTCGCGGTCGTGAGTTCGATAAGTTTATTTTTTTTTTTTTTTAAATTAACGTGCTTATAATATAATATATTGTTATTGTTATTTATCTATTGCGTTGGTATTACTCGCACGTATAAAAATAATAATAATAATAATAATAATAATAATAATAATAATAATAATAATA
>JAIUCT010000020.1:5489254-5513285 GCA_021307375.1 Tetraneura akinire | reverse complement strand
TAATAATAATAATAATAATAATAATAATAATAATAATAATAATAATATAGTATAGAGTATAGAGTAGGTATTAATATAAAAATTGATGACAAGATTGATTACATAACATAGTATTATATTATACGAGACGAATAAAAGTAAAAAAATAAATACCTTATAATAATACTACATCTATATCTATATATATACTATATAGTATTAGGTAGGTATAGACCGCATTATTTCAACGGTAGTCAACGCAGTAATTACCAGCCCTTGTAACGCATCTTGCGGTTGCGGTCAATCATTCAATTTTTCAAATTACTCCTTGTCGTTTATCGTTTTAGTGACCATTTGACCAACCATTGGAATATTTATTGTAGAAAAAAAAAACTAGTATTTTAATTTCTCCTCAATATTTGGATTCTCCTATACGATTACAATAAAAATATATTTTTTCGTAAACATTTATCTTAAGTAGCGTATTTGAAACGAATTTGAAGAATTACAATAAACACGAGTTTTCCTATATGGTACTCATAATAAAGAAAATATAAGAATTAAATTGTTTAAAGTACGTTAAAAATGTAAAATATATCGCGAGCAGAATTTTTTAAAATATCGAAATAGTACTTTCTATTATTTTTATAGCCAGCACGATATATCATTCGTTGTGCAGTTTTCACTTAAAAGATATCGACATAGTAAAATTTATTGAAATCGTATAGAAAAATCGAAACGAAACATATTTCTCGAGGTATTAAAGTATAAAATAAATTATTTATCTTGTTCAGATACAATGATATTTAATAATACGACCGTTTTATTTATATATTATATTTGAACGAGAAAAATTATTTTATATAATATTTATTATGCTTCTATTTAATTAAAAAAAATTAAAAAGATGAGCTGATACTCCTGCCGCACAGGATACAGGTGTGCGAACCATAGCGTTTAATTTTAATTAGAATTTGAATGCAATGATAAACCATTGCATTCGAAAAAACGATTCTGAGCGAAGTTCAGTCAGATTATAATTTTCGTTTGAACTAAAAATATCAACTTAAAACAGCTATAAAAAAAATTGAAATTAGGGATTTTTCTAATATTTAAGTATGATGTTAATTAATATGTAAGTATACTTCAGTATAATTTTCAGACCTTAATACCAAAAATTGACAATTTTATCAAACATTATATACGTAAAAACGAGAATTTTACGAAATATTAAATGTCCAATATTTTGTAGAAAAATTTAAAAAACGGTTCCAAAATTTTACCACATATATATAATAGTTATGTGAATACCCAAAAAAAATTTCAAGTCTCTATCTTAAAAATTGTCTGAGTTATTGTGAAATATAGAAATTGAATTTGTCAAAATTTCATTTTTCGTGAAAAATGCCGTTTTTTCGTCATTTTTTCGAAGTTTTTTCTACCGCTTAGGGTCAATTTTGAGAAATTCGAAAAATGACCTAAATAAAGTATTTATTATTATTATTATTTATTATTTATCGCTTCGATCAGAATCTAAAATTAAATAAATCACATTTCAATATATTTATAAACGGTTAAATTACATGTATAAATAATTTTTATAAAAAAAAAAAAAAAAAAAAAAAACATCACTTATAACGTCAGATACACCGGCCGATTGTGAATGGGCTTATTCTGCAACGTTCGAATTGCGCGCATAGCTTCTACAGGGTTTTTGAGGGTTACGCGCACTTCGCCTGTAGGGTTTCCGAAATTATTTAACTGCCTGATCACATTTTGGTTGTTTAATTCAAAACCGTAGAAAAAATCCACGATATCCCGGACGTTGGCGCGATACGGCACATTGTTCAGCGCCACCACGCAACCTGGTTGTCCGAAACCACCAGATCCGGTGTTGGCCTCACGCATCCGAGGAGTATAACCAAGGTCACGGTTATTTAACATCATGTGGCTGTTGTTATTGTTGTTGTTGATGTACTGTTGCTGAGTACAACCGCCACTGTACGGTCCACCACCATACGGTCCACCACCGTAGTAAGATGGCCGAAGGGGCATCTGTGGTCGTTGTTGTTGATAATAATGGTAATAATTATTAGAAGGTAATACGTTGTTGTGCTGTTGCGTCGGTTTGGTGATTTGTGTGGCTTGGATCATTGGTTGTTGTTGATGATTGATTTTAGGCAACTGCTGCTGCCCGTTTCTACAGTATTTGGGCACTGGCGACCTCGAATTTCTGTCTCCACCCCTGCGATTTCTTTCCCCTGACCCGGCTCTTTCAATTCGTCCATCGAATCGTCTTGGATTACTATCTCTGGACCTCGATCTGTGTTGTCTACTACCACTCCGGTTGCCATCACTTCCAGACGATTTTGTATATAGATGCTGTTGTTGTAATAATGACTGTTTATGTTGTGTATCCTTAGACATCTGTACTATTGAAGATTGAACTTTATTAGATTGATATCTGCGCAACATTGGGACCGTTCCATCGAGCCTCATTTGTTGTTGTCGAGGCTGTGGTAAAATACGTTAGATAATTAACGCACAAACAAAAATATAATTTGTTTATTAAAAATATTATTTACGTAAATGTAATGTAATATAATGTGTTTATTTAGTTTTTAAATTCCTAATACGTCTATTATTTTTATTTATTTAATATTATTATAATTTACTGTGTTATAGTTATTTCAAAATATAATAATTCTAAAAATGTAGGTACCTTTGCTGTCAGCGGTGGCAACGATTCCGTTATGGGTAGTTGCGGCGGTTGCTGACTGTAATTTTGTGAGAATCGTATCGACTGTTGTTGAAAGGTTTCGATGACATTTTGCATTTCGTTCCGCGAACTCATCAACAGTCTGATCTGAACTCCTTTGATAAAGCCGTTGTCTAAAAGCACGGCCTGTCTAGTGTCTTCATCGGTACTACGAAAATCGTTGACAAATAATTTATTATAAAAATATTTCTACATTTATAAAAATTCACGTATAATATTGTTATGTTGATGAGTCCAATTCGAATGTCATGTTATGAAAATGATATAGGAGTTAAGTACTTTCGCATTGTTATGTAATATCGTAATAAATTTCATATTATGCAGTGGTAAAATTTAGTTGTTTAGTTTAGATTTAGAGTCTAAAATAATCATAATAATTGTATAAAAAAAAAGAAATAATAATAATATAAAATGGGATAAATAAATTTTCTTGTGCTTAAATTCAGTACAATATTCAAAATATATGGTATGGTATCTGTATGTTATGATTGGTTTCGTATACAATAAGTATGTGTAATACACTAATAATTCTATAATAGGTACCTACCTGAATGAGATAAACGCGTCACCCTTTTCACCTCCGACGATGAAAACTCCACCGTTGGGTATTGAATATCCTTGAAAATACTGTCTGATATCTGCGGAATTTGCAGCCCATGGTAAGTTTTGCAATCTAATTATAATACTCATGAAGAAATCTGAAATAAAAATAAATAAATAAATGTTATAAATTTGTTATTTTAATTACATAGGTAGGTACTTACTATAATTAGTTAAGTGTTAATAGTATGAATTCAGATATTTTGTAACACGTACCTACGCGCGAATTACTTATAGATCAAATAATTAAATATTTGACTGAATACGAAATATACGATATTTATTATATGGTATAAACAGTTTTATTCTTTAATTTCGAAAAATTTTAGTGAACACTGAACGCAATAATTACTATCGTTAAATGATAATTTACCGAAATAATAATAATACATAATACGTATTAATATTATTGAAAATAAAACACCGTTTCTATGTAAATTTTTCATTTGTCCAATAAACAATTGTTATAATATACGGAATACGTTTTATGTACCAGTATATTATAATATTATTTATTTAATTATTTTCATATTATAATGTAGATTTTTATACTATTGGGAGCAAAGAACTAATCACTGCACAGACGTAATTACACATGTCAGACACACTTATCGTTTCGTGCCGATATCTGATATATTATAGACTATACATACTTATATATATATATATCTAGTTGTGTATATTATGAATGAATTATCAATGAACGATATATATTATCTGATGTCTATTTACACTTATTATATAGAGATGTGTATAGTGATGAGCAAAACTGATTAGTAAATAAATACAATACTTAGGCCAAGATTAAAACTGCAAAACTCTATTATCTGTTATTTAAATTATTTTCCACTATTAAAATTTATTTACATTTAGGTATATTTTATTTTTATAAAATCTAAATATTGGAAAAGAAAACGAATTCGAATTAATTTTAAAAAAAATCTCGTAGAAGTACTAGTTTTCTGTTTTTATTGTTATAATAATAATCAAGTAATAAGTTTATAAGTAATTTTTCTGAAAAAAATAAAAACCATAATAATAAACATTTTATATTTATATTATGTGTAGCTGAATATGAAAACGTCCTTTATAACGATATTCGTGTATATTATAATAATAAATACCGAATAATAAAGTCCTCGCCTCGTGTGGATAGAAAATAAAATTCTATACACAGGTGATGTGGTCGTACTTTTATATTTATTTTATTGTAAATTTATTATAACGTATTCTTTTTGTTAGACGCGTCCGACGCAGGATCAAAACGGCATTATTCGGTCCAGCTACAAATCATAGATATATAGGTACATTCCAAATCTCTCGGATTTTCCTGTAAAAACCATAAAAAAATCTGTAAAAAAAAAAAAAAAGAAAAAAAAAGAATTTATGTAGGTAGTATTTATATAAAATACGTTGGACCCGTGTACTATTTCGTATTCACCCCTTATGAGCTCAAATCGTGAATTCATTAGGTATATATTCCGCAACACGAGAGGAATATCGAATTTAATAATATTATTTTATATTGTACACATACACGGCAGGTACTTATACGCAATATTATAAATATTATAAATATTATAAATCTACGCTGACGTCGCGAGGGGGATGATTTTGGCTCTCGTTTATAACAACATAACTCGTTCAATATAGGAACAACAAATACAAAATAATATGTGATTATCATTTACTCTTAAAACTTTCGAAATATATATTCTCCAGTCGGTTATTCGGTTCTCGTATAGTCGTATATAACACTTATATTAAGCTGAAAAAGAAATTTACGTGTTTACCTAAATAATATTCCTGAGAATTTTATAAAAATGGATAATATTTTGTTAAAATTATTATTATTATAATTATTATTATTATTATTATTATATGCTCTGTGATTATCGTCGTTATTACATCGAATATATAATATACACGTTATAATACTCTGTCGGGGTAGGACCGCGTTTCCACCCTTCCGCGTGCGACGTTTCGCGAAGGCCATCGACAGTAGCATGTATGAATATGCGAGTGATTGATTGGGAAGCCACGTGCCCTGCCTAGCATTGTTTGGTCGGTAATCGGTATACGGTTTACGGTATACGGTATAATAGTATATAATATATATATATATATATGTATATACGTACGCGGGATTATAGCTCGCCCTGCGTCCCCCCGAGAGGGTGTCGACGATAGAACGACAACGTCGAATAATAATAATAACCAGGGTTCGGGACTTAAAGCATTTGCTTATTTTTTTAGATTGACATTAAATCTAGCAGAGTGCTATGGAAATTTATGTCATGTTGCAACAATTACAAATATGAAATTTGAAAGTGCTTTTTTTTGCTTATTTCAATGATTTATTCGAAAAATGCTTTTTCACGCTCTTTTCTTATTTTAATTGCATATTTCCAACTTAAGAACGCATGATACTAAAAATTTGGGGTTTTTTTTTTAATGTTTGTTGGCAATATAGAAAAAAATTGAAACTAAAAATAATTTTACCATTGTGCATCAATATAATATGTATTTTACCCAAATAGTATTCTCTTAATTTATTAATTTTCTTATTCTATTTTTAACGTTGTGTACTTATTGTAGTCACATTATGTAGATACGGGTAATTAAATTATTCTAACACTGTAATAATTTAATTACGTTTTATTTTAGATAAACAAACTATAAATATTAATTCCTGACATATAATAAGAAACACAATAACAGTAGATTACCTATTATTTAATTATTAAATTTGTAATTTTAATATGAAAAAAAAATTATATTATAAAGTTTTTATATTTATCTACAAAATATGCAGTTTTAGACAAAATTTTTTTTTATTACTAAAATTTAGTAATAAATTTTATTACTTTCAGTAAAATTTTAGCATCTTACTTTTTATTTTAATGTTTTGAAGTGCTTATTTGAATGCTTATTTTGAAGTTTTTAGGCGCTTTTATAAGCGCTTATTTTGATGATTTTAAGTGCTTTAAGTCCCGAACCCTGATAATAACAAACAGATTTGTGTCAGAAATTTTTGTTATTTTGAAATAGTCACTATATATCTGTTACGGCACGTGTCCGCACGTTATTTTTCCACCCCCGGTGTTTGTTTTATTTTTTCGCGCGAAATCCCTCGAAACCGTCAAAGTTACGAAAATCGGAAATTCAAAATCACATACAGACGCCGAACTACGCGGTTTTTTTTTTTTTTTTTTTAAATAAAATATTGTTTTCCAACTGCGTACTCGTAATACATAATATGTGTATGCATGTAGATATAATATCGTAGAATGGATATATTGAATATATTACTGTTTACGAGATGAAACTATTACAATATCCGCAATCGGTTTAATTATATTATATTATATCGAGTACTCAAAATCGAGTTTTTTTGGGGATTTGAGAGTCGTACCCATAGGTTGTATTAATATATAATATATAACTTTATAGTAATTTCACGTTATTTTGGAAAAAAAAATGTCTTGTATACTTTATTATTATTATTTTTTACATCAAAATAGTTCAAATACGTCGTAATTGTCGTATTAATATAAATAATTTAAAAAAAATATATATATCTTAAAAGTATTCGTGTATTCACAACACAGATTTTATACTATGGTACGTAATAAATACGTGTACAGTAGAGTATATTTTTTTTCTTACGCGTAAGGTATATACGTAATATTATAAAGGTAATAATAATATTATTACTCCCTATATATTATATTTCGACGAACAGAGAAAATACTCTTAATTCGTGTTTTTCAAACCCCTTTTTTTCGATTTTTTTTTTTCATCTCGGACACGCGTACGAAATTAATGGGCGTGTTAAATATTTGTATCTTTTACAACGTATTAGTATTATTAGTATTATTACGACTCACGGAAATAATATAATATTATTAATTGTTATGTAAATTTGTGGGCGGGTACATTATTATACCTACACTGGATCTCGCAAGATGAATCGGAATATTCATTATAATATTTCGCTATATATAATATAATATATAAACATAATAATTTGTCGATAACACGCCGTATATGTATAGTATAATATACATATTACGTATTATTATAATATATTTTATAATACATGAGCGCAGTGCGCTTGCCATTAATATTATGTACATCACGTTGATGATGGATGATGATTAAAAACATAACTTATTATGTAGGGTATGCGTATATATTATAAACTACACCGTGTGTGCGTGCCATAATAATAATAATAATAATAATAATAATAATTATTATTATTATTATTATTATTATTATTAGTAGTATATATTATATATTATATATATACGTCATGAACGCGCACGTTAGTTGAAAACGTTAGGACAAAAATTAAAAATAGTAAATATTGGACTGCCGGCGTTTATTTTAATAATATTAAGATTAACATACTATATTATAATATGTGATTATAGAGTAATAATTTTATTATTATTTGATATACCATATACATATTATGTAGAAGATAAAACGTGATAAACACGGAATACGATGCAACTAAAAACGAAATAGTTACGTCTTACGTGTATACTGTATAATAATATTGTCATGTAGTTTGAACAATAATATACAATCGTCCATTCGTTTCGGCGAGATATAAACAAATTTTATGATGTCTAAAAGATCGGTGGATGATAGAAATCGGAAATTGATATTTCTGTATACGTTCGGTAATTTTTTTATTTTTATTTTTTTTTTTTTTTTTACTTAGTTGAGATTTGAGTTTTTCTTTGAAATTTGTTTAAAAAAACTTAAAATAACAATATACATAGTTAAAAAAGCAAGGGATTGGAACTTTTACATTTATCAGTCATATAAATCATATAAACCTATAAAATCCCAGAAATCCCTAAATTAGTCATCAAAATACCCAAATCTGACAGTACTTCGCTCAAAATCGTTTTTTGAATGTAATAATTTATAATCGCATCCAAGTGTTAATCGAAATTCAACACTATCATTTTTACAAACAAATGCTATTCGTGAAATTCGGAGTATTATTTCGGGTAAAAAAATTGTCTACATAGGTACATAAAAAAAGACACACTTCATTGTAAAAACCATAGACCTATTAACTAAATGGACTGCGCTTATAGAAAAATTTACTCAGACTTTTTGCTGATAAGCAAAAAAAGGTATTCTGGAAGAAAAATTATTATAAATTATTTATTCCATGATTTTATGTGATAATAGTCCACATTTTAACGAATGGATCGTTGTAGGAACTATTCCCGACGTTCCAAGGATGTAATACGCATGCGCGTATAATTTATTCTTATGCTGATTCTTGATTATATTTCTTATCAAATTGTAAAAACCACAATATTAACATAAAATTCATGGAAGAAATAACAAATTTACTCTTTTTTTCTTCCATAATACCTTTTTTTGCAAAATTACTTAGTCTGATTTTTATAAAAGATGGGGGGCGAGGAAGGCGCAGTCCATTTAGTTAATAGGTCTATGGTAAAAACAATAGATTTTTTCGCTATTAAATCGTAAATATAAGAACGTATACGGGATTGAAGGGAAACTTAGATATCAATTTAACGTACCGTCAATTCGAATTAACTTTCTTCTGATTATGGTATTATCATGAGCACGAGGCATGACCATGACTAATAAAGAAAACAAATTATTGTACGAGTAGTATTCAAACAATCCATAGTGATAATGAATTCGGCGTTATAACAGATACCAATTGGAAATTGTTTAAATGTAAAAATAAGTTATATGAATAGAGCTTTAACTTTTCGATTTGGCAGCGGCAGCGTCCAGTTAGGACTTAGGACACACAAAACATAATATATAAAGTTATGCGCGGTATTATTATTATAACATATTATTGACAGCTTAATAACCGTACGATTGATTGTTTAAAAACAAGAAATAATTCGGTTATTAAAATGCAAATGTTCGAAACATAATATATTATTATTATTATTATTATTATTATTATTATTATTATTATTATTATGAACACGGAACGTATGCTCACCGCATCTCGTTGTATTTTTATTATTATATTATTATATACACGTTTATATTATACACGCCGAACACGCGCGGAGAGAATGGGGTGGAGATGATTGATCGTGCGTATTATTATTGTGTATAATATTCAAACGACGACCACGACGGTGACGGTGGCGGCGATCGTTTTATATATACCGCGGTATATAATATAACCCGATCCCGGGTATCATGACGGTTGAGTGTAGGAGGTGGCCGGTAATTATCGTAGTCGCGGAGGCTATATAACACCATGGGAAAAACAAACACGGGACGCGTGCAATATATTATTGTATATATTATTATTATTATTATTATTATTATTATTATTATTATTATTATTATTATTATTATTATTATTATTATTATTATACCATCATAAAACGCGCGCGTACGCTTTTTGCGTACTCCGACACCAATGGGATTTAGGTCGGTTTATTTATTTGTTTTTTTATTATTATATTGGCGAACGTCCTCCCCTCGGATCCGCAACATATCGTATAATATAGTTATACCGGTTTGTACGGAAGTTCAAAAGTTCTCACCGTTCTATTATTATTGAATATTATTATAACACCCTGCAAACAATTACCATAATGACGGTTACACATTGACGTTATAATATACAGATTACACGTTGTATAATCGATTACCGCGGTATACGAGCATTACAAGTTTGCGGTACCTATTTTATAAATTATAACATACCAGCGATTCTTCTATAAATGATTAATTTTCAAACAAATCCGGAAATTTGTAGATTCATATAGTCAATTGGAAAATTCTTCAAAAAGAACCAGAGAAGAAATATTGTTAGATGATAATGCGGAAACGCGTGCGTGTTTTCATTTTAACAGAATCGAAATTCGCGTGAATACAAAATTTTAGTTTTAATGACATTTTATAGATCACTTGAAATTGTATTATAAGTACGTCGAGGATAATCAGTTATAGTAATTATACTTATATAGTAAATGATGTCTTTTTAGATTTTTGAGAGTTACATGTGTATCTATTTTATTTTTATGTTTGTAAACACTTTTTCTACTCGAAATAATGCTCCGATTTTCACGAATAGCATATTTTGGAAAAACGACCAAAAATTGATGAAACAACGGCAATTTTCACGAAAATTGAAATTTCGACAAATTCGATTTCATTATTTCACGAAAATTCGGGCAGTTCGAACTTAGGAACTTGAAAATTTTATTGGGTATTCATATAGGTACAATATTATATGTATGTGATAAAATATTGGAACCATTATGTTAATTTTTCTACAAAATATAGAACAAGAACTTTAAATATTTAATTTTAATATTACCATTGCATTCAAATTTTAATCGAAATTCAACACTATTATACTCTTTGTATCTTTTCCACAGCAGTATCGGCTCTTGTTTTTTTCTGTTTATAATCATTATAAAAATATATGAAATATGAATTACAATACTGCGATGTTATATAATATGTTCAATTTTGTTATAGAATGAAAAATAATAATAATATTTCGAGGAAGTTTCTGTAATGAAAATTTTATTTTTCTAAACCATAATTTTTTTCCAGAAATCCCATTATAATGGGATTAAATGCATTTATATTAGTATTTAATCCCTTGGAATGCAAAAAACTGAGGTTTTTTTTTATTACTCTACACAATAAATCTGTATATTATATTATAATAACGATTATACCACCCCTAGAGCGCGCTATTATCGCCGACGGCACAATGTAATATCTCATTAGTCGGTAAAACGAAGAAGCTATATCCTCTATTAGCGTAAGTCGTTGAACAAATTTATTTATATTATAAAATACTGTACATATAATATCGTTGTATTAGTGTTAGTGGCCGCCTCGGAAACAAAAGAGAACGTATTAATCAAAACGTCATGTCTTCTCAAACATTGTCGCCTGAAAACAACAATTCGTGCCTTCGGCGTCGGATATTTGGACGTGCGTCCGAGGGTCTTGTATAAGTTTTCTTTTTTTCTTTTTATAATAATAATTCTTTAATCATTTTTTTTTTTTTTTTTATTAATAATTGAAATACCGGTTCTATCGTTATAATTTATACGCGTTCGGAGTCCAGAGAGACTCGATGTGATATTCATGATCTTATAACAGAGATTTCATACCCGAACAAAGATTTACCATTAAAATATGATATTATATGATTATGATATAGACACGATGCGGCGTGTATGAACAAATCCGTCCAGAAGAAATCTGTCCGCTCATTAGTCATCGAATAACCAATTTTTTTTTCTCGTATCGTTTCTCACAGCTATATATATGTGTATAAAATAACATAACGTAATATATACGTATACGTCATATTCCGATATCGTCGCGCTAGTAACTGATAAATAATTTTTATTTTTTTTTTCTATCTATATATATTATATCATATATACACGCGTCATACGTGTCATTTAAAAAATGGCGTTATTCACCGACGACCATAATATTGTGTACCTTATATAACCTCTACATAATAATACAAATGAATTATTATTTCTCTCCGACGTTTTTCAATGCGTTAAAATCTGCGTGTACCCCAATATAATATATACCTACTTCATGTCAAAGCGCGTATCGTTCGTGGTGGAAACCGGCTTTTTGTTCGTAAACGGAATCCAGACATTTACGTCTCTATCTCTCTCGATTCTCGGGGGAATTTTAAACGCGACGAAAGTTTATAATAATAATAATATATCACGGCCATATTACGTACTTTTATATAATATTATTATATTCGATTCGATTGGAAACGTACAGGGTCGACCAAACCTGGTAATAATATATTTAATATAATAGAAATTTAAACAATATAATAATATAGACGACAATATAATATGTATGTATGTATACGTTTTATATGTTATGGACTTATGGTACATACTCGCTTTTGTGCCATTTACCGCAGCCGCGTGTACGCCCACGAGTCTCTCTCTTTCTCTCTTTCTCTCTTTCCTTATTCTTCGTTTCGACTTTCATCCCGCCGCGATGTTCCATCGATCCGCAACACGGCATGTGTACGATAATAGAGAATTTCATATTAATATACGGTGCTATGTACAGTGTACACTCGAACGACGACGGCGGTAATCGTTTATAATATAAGCGATTTTAACGTTTTCGTAACATAATATTATTCCGATGATCGTCCCCCGTAAAATAATGGAACCGCGAGTACCTATACAATATAATATAACATAATAAATATGTACACGATTCGGGCGGCAGGTGTTGGTTTCCGTTTCCGAAATGCCGGCGATGACGACTTATACACACGTATAATATATATAATATATATATATACAAGTATATATGACCTATGCGATAGTTGACACAAAAACATTTTATAAATCCGTCGGGGGAACGAAAATATAAAAATATAATAAATACAAACATCGTTTAAAAAGTCAAACAACCATAATCGCATTTCGTATATTATATTAATATGTGTACGAAGGGTCTTTAAATGGAGTGTGTGTGTGTGTACTTAAATACAATATACGAGTCGGCGACGGTGGCCACAGACGATCCCGCGTGTAATGTTATCCAATAAACAATATGCCACAAGTCACTGTTTACTCCTATATATTGTTATATGTATATATATATAATATATGTATTATATACGAGGAGGGGTCGATTTTGCGCGATTACAGGGTGGTCGAACTTGTCGAAAATCCTCCGTGAAACCGACGTAATCCGGACACTCGCATATACGTGTATAATATTTTGTATCGCAGATTTCCCGATCACCCTGTACGCGCGCAATACATCGTATATATCATTATGTATGTGTATATTTATAGACTGGTGGTTATATTATTATTTTATATATTTTTTTCTCTCCCCCGCCGCCGCTCTTGTTTCACGTTGATGGCTAATCCGGATTTTATTTTCGCCGCCGCCGCGGTCTCTGCACCCTCTGTAGAGCTCTTTAAAAAAAAAAACCGGAGCGACGCACACACACACAAACCATTCACGGGGGAAAAACAATAATAAAAGTTTTGCCACCCGAAACAATATCCTCGTGTGAAACCCGTCCGATATGTAATATTTATATAAATAAATAATTTATGTACGTATACGTTTTTATCGCCGTTCACGTGTACGATATAATATTATTATTATAAATTATTATTATACGACTCGCACCGCTGAGCTAATTTTAGTCATTGTTTTTTGATAATAATTTTTCGAAAAAAAAAATCTTATCGACTCATTATCATATTTCAATTTTACGAGCGAAAACAATAAATTAAATTTTTTTTTTTTTTTTTTTTTTTTATAAATAACACATCGAGGACATTTTTTCTTTTCCACGATTATCGTCAGAGCGTCTCGCGAATTATTATACGAATAATTATTAGTCTGTGTTTTGCAATGATGATGGTAACTTTGTTATCGAAATACGTAGGTATTATTATAATAAAAGTAAATTTTTGTGGATTTGGATTATTATATTTATTTAAATGATACGATATTATTATAGTTTAATGCTCGTCTGCAACCTTTTTTTTTTTTTGTTAAAATTATCGTTTTTAACGTAAACGCCTACGATCTAAAGTCTGGAAACAATGCGATATTTTCAATTATATAATATAATTTATAAAGGATTCTCCGAAATAGTCGAGATTTGGTCGTGGAAATATTCACCGTGTTACCACGATAATATGTGGATGGGGAGTTACCGAGCTACAGAGAGTTGTACCTATATAATATTGTATTCGTACGTTTCTCTTTTTACGAGTGTATATTATATTCTGGTTAATATAAAATATACGTACCTTATTTGACATTTATCTATAAATAGCATAATATTTATTAAACGATTTCGTCAAATGTATAACCGTCTAAATAACGCCGGGTGTCCCCAGTACGAGTATTATTATTATTATTATTATTATTATTATTATTATTATTATTATTATTATTTGATCGAGAAATATTATATACCTTCATTGTAATAATAATAATATCCAACGGTCGTATATTAGGTATAATATAATATGATATTGTTATAAATACTCGATCCTGGACTGTAAACGTTTACGCGCCGCACGATAAATAATAATATAGGCATATAATATATATAAGACAATTGGCGTGTGTACGTGAGCGCCTCTAAGTCCATCGCCATTGTTTTGTGCGAAACAATCGTGTAAAAAAAAAATAAATAAATAAAAAAAATTCAATCGTATATTGTAATTTATATATTATATATACACAGTACACACGATAAAATTACATGTATATATATAATATTATATAGTTAGTATTCATCGGAGACTGATCACGCGTACAGGTATATGTTATTATGGACAATAAACGCATATAATTATTGCGCGTACACAGGTACATTACAATAACGATATTATTATTATTATTATTATTATTATAATATACAATACGAGTGTTTAAACTCGAATTTACAAAACAGCCGCTTTATGCTTATATTAATACTTTTTACATATTACAATATAGGTAATTATTATTGTAACTCGTTTAAAACTCTATCCATATGCACTATATGGTCTATGATCAATCGAAATCGAACTCCAAATATTAAATAGGTAATGTATTTGCCTATACGCGTGATATGGTCGAGACACGAGTTAAAAATGTCCAAAATTGTATCACCTGTATGAATACCCAATAGAATGTTTAAGTTCCTGAGTTATCGTGAAATATTCAAATCGATTTGGGCAAAATTTTAATTTCCGTGAAAAATTCCGTATGTTCATTATTCTTTGGTAGTTTTTCTTATCGCATACGCTCAATTTTGTGAAATATCGAAAATGATCTAAATAAGTACCAACTACATCCATTTTTTTTTACCGAAAACATATTTTATTCGTAAAAATCTGATCATTATTTCTGGTAAAATCGCAATAAATCGAGTATATAGCTTACGACGTCTGTATAAATATTATAATGATGAATATGAAATACATATTATAGTATTAAAATTTTCAAAATAACACTCATAATATAATAGAAAACATATTATCGAGGAATATATTATATTCCATAATAGACTATGAAAAACAAAAAAAAAAAAAAATACAAAAATTGGTCTTGTAGACATAATGCGGTTATAGTTATTATTCAGAGCAATTCGGATACGATCGAATAAAAAAAACAACGTCGTCCGATTACAAAAATACGTTTAGGGTTACGCATTGTACTTAAAAAAAAAAAAAAAAAAAAAAGAAAAAAAAAAGGGAAAATTGTACAGGATGACGGAACGAGCGTCACGGAATCGTCCGGGACGAAGGAAGATAAAAATCTGACGGTGACAGAGACGATTCGTAAAAAAAAAAAAAAAAAAAAGTCGACACCGGATATGAGATTTAGGGGTTGAAAATTGACTGTGAGATTCACACGTACGATGTAACGTAATATAATATATGTTATATTTCGTGTTATTATTAGCGGTATACAAACCGATCGTAATTTTATTTCACCGACGACGACGTCGCGATGTCGTTTTTATACAGCGGTATCCTGCCACATATTCGCGTCTCGATACGAATACACGTATATAATAATGTAATATTATAATGTTATTCGTCGTTATATCGTCGAATTTCGGGCGTATACGCGCACCGGAAGCTGTAATAATGAGCTTTAATATTATAAGATTGCCATCGGCGGTCCAGCGGAAAGGATTTCCTCGTGCCCCACCCCTCCGTATAAACGTAGTATAAACTACAGGCGACCACCCTATACTGATTATAATAATACTACGCGCGTACTGCCACATTCCCCTCGTCTCGTCTTTTACTATATAATACATTATATAATATATGTAATAATACGCATTATAATATCTCGTCATATATGTTGTATATATAGAGAGACTCGTTTCGTTTAAAACGCGTCGCACGATTTAATATTATACAGGGTGTTATCGGAATATCTCGATCGATACGTCGTTTCGCGGAAAATACAACTGAATTTGTCCACCCTATATATACTGAATATGACGTATTCTTTGCGTAGGTACTACCCATATATATATATTAATTAACGTATCATAATGATAATGATAATAATAATAATAATAATAATAATAATAATAATAATAATAATAATAATAATACGTATACGAATGAGATATATACGTATTAATCGTATTAAACGCGCGCAATTTTATATAATAACGTATTATTATTATTATTATAACATCATAAAGTCCCTTTCGAACGTTAATAACATAATATGACGTTGTATATTTTTAATTATTATTATATTCTGCGCGTGTGTACGGTGGAAATCGTTTTTGTAAAGACGTCAAAGGATCCGACGAAACGTTTCAACGTATTACGTATACAGATTTTTAATGATCGTAATAAATAATATATATTATAATATCACTGCAGTATACGTATTTAAATAATGTTATGTTAATTATTATTACACATCAATTATAAAATGTATATTGAATTATTTAAAATCGAAATTGACGTTAAAAATCGTATAAAATTATACAATCGTACATCAGTATCATGGTATATTATTATCACGCTCAAATACATTATATTATTATAATATATTGATTGCCCCATATAAAATATATCTATAATACGGCGTAATATTTACAAAAATTTAAAAAAACTAATCGATAAAATTATTTTCTCGCGTTCATAACTTTGAATAAATATATACGTCAGGAACACGCTTAAATCGATTTAATGAACGATTTAAATTTGTATTATTTCATTTTCCCTATACATAATAATATATTCTATATTAACGTAGTATTTTGTCCTTGTTCTTTATTACGGCTCACGAGAATATAATATCATTATTACTCACGGGAAATTAATTTTACGACAGATTTTTTTTTTTTTTATTATTATTATTGTCATTAAAATTTATGTTTTTAATTAAAAATTAAATCGTATCCACCGTTACCACCGGCACAAGTCATTGTTATAAACGTGGATACGCGCGACGATAAAACAGTAAAATTTAATTTTAGCTTCATTTAAAACGTCATATTTCACACGTTATTTTCTGCATATTATAATATTAACTAACCTGTAGTAAATTTTAACTAATACTTAAATACCTAATTTTGAATTTTCATTTTACCTTCTACATAATCTAGTTCTAACTGCCTAGAATACATTATATATTATACATTTAAACTAAACTAAAACATAAAAATTATATTTCAAATTTTAAAGTTTGATAAATAATACGTACACCCTTGTCAGACTCCTTTTTTTTATTTATGCGTTAGTTGTGATTTCTCGTTTTTTTTTAATACAGGATGTCTGATTCATTTACAGATTGTGGATGATTCATAGGTCTTGTTGCTAAACACCTATTTCTCGTAGTGCGTGCAGCATTTTGTTCCAATTAGAGACAAAATAGTACTTGCCTAACTAGGGATGTTAATGTGGTGGTTTCCCCTTGCCTTCCATATCGCAGCCCAAACCATGTTTCTAGGGATTGGTGGCCAAGTATAGATAAACCTTGTTCATCTACACTTAATACTAGAAGCGTTTCTGCCCACTCCTAGGTCCATTTTAGTCGGCGCCTAAGACAAGAATGGACTACCGAGGATGTTTTCTAACGCTCACCCACAGGGCACTAAATAACATACTAAAAACACTATATTATATTATAAGGTAATAATAATTCTTATTCGTGAAATTTAAATCGTAATGTATTGTATTTTAAATGTCATGACTCATGAATACGATTTGTTCCGTTGAACATGTCGAATATTTTCCTAATAATTTTGTGACGTAAGTATAACGATAATAAATAATAACATAATATTATATGTTTTGGCGGAAATCACGTACGACTGCACTAGAGACTTCAAAATGTAACCGGCAAATATTATATGTACTTAAATAAGTGTTATTGTTGCCTCGGTGGAGAACTATATATTTTTTTTTTATATGGATATACTTATAATAAATACGATGATGACATACCGTTATAACTTATTATTTAGTATATATATATATACTAGAGCAGGCAGACTTCAGAATTCGAGACTAATATTTTTAAAATGCGTGTCTGTGATGCACTTTGTGTGTTTTGGGATGTGTGACCTGTAACCTACTGTAACCGCGCACGCGGTATCGTCCGGGTATGCGGTATCCCGGTATATTATATTATAATTGTACATAGACGGATGGATTGTCGTGTGGTGTCGCCGACCGAAAACATAAGTCGAGAGAGACGAGAGGGAAAAAAACGAGAAGACTGTTAAAAACCCATTTGGCAATTATTATTATTAGGACCGAAGATAATCCGACGGCGTCAGACGTCATCTTGCAGTGTGTATCCTTTGTGACGGCGGCGACGGACCGACGTCGTCGCACGTGTGATGTGTTTACCGCGTCCGATTCAACGCCGTCAATATTATTACATAGTATTTTCGTATTTTGCGTTCTCTCGTCATGACGACGTCGGTCGGCTTTGTTTGAACGAAAAAAAAAAAAAAAAAAAAAAAAAAAAATATTAGATATAATATTATTTTTGTTCTACGAACACAACAATAACGTCTAATTTCCCCGAAGCTGGACGTACCGCACGAGATTTTTCGTCCGAGTTTATGATAATTTTTGAAATATTATTAGTTTATTACATAATATTATATTATTAATTATTTTTAATCAAAATTGAATTCACACGAAATCCAATTATATAAAATCAAAATCATTATATACTAAAAAAGGTACAAAACTTGGTCCATATATTATATTATAATTTATTCGGCACCCCGATTTGGAATATTATTTCTAGTTGAAAACTGCATACCATTCGCGGTTTTTACTTAAATTTAAATAAATATAATATAACTAAGTAAATTAAAAAATTATAACAGCTCCGTTTTATAATATTTACATGCAATATATTTTTTTTTATCTTATATTGGCGGTTTAGAACCTTCTATGAGTAAACAAATCAATATTAATGTATTTCAGAAGGGAGTATCAATTTGTACAAGGTTTTAAAAAAAATATTTATTATATCATTTCGTGAATATTGATTTGAAATTAATTATTATGATATACGTACATATTTGATATTTGTTTAAAAACCAATAAAGAATTTGCTTTAAAAAAATGTTTGTTTATACATATATTAACCTCAAAATCATATTTTTTTTATATGTAATCGTATTTTATAGTATTTGAATTTAACATAATATTATATTTATTTTTCAATACGATTCGATACCTATAATGTGTTTATTTGTTTTTTAACAAACAACATGGCAATAATATCTGATTATTAAACGAAATAAATTTTATTAAAAAAAAAAATACATAAATATTATTGTTTTCTGTAAGTAAAATTTTTCATATTTTGATAATCACTGTTTATTATTATTATTATTATTATTATTATTATTATTATTATTATTATTATTATTAATATTTATTTACCAGTTTTTCTATTATGGGCTGTACGTATTTGAATAATGTAATATTATTTTTTTTTATAAAAAATGTGTAATATCATATAAAATATATTAAGGAAAAAAGAAGAGAAAAAAGAAATAGAGAGGGAGTGAGAGGAAAATCCCAAGGAAACAGTCGCTGCAAAATCGAGATGAATTGATTGCGTACAATTGCATTAAAAATACATTAAATTCTACTTAACATATTATCGCCGGTACGAATTTTTATTTAATAATAATTGTACGAAATTGTCTGCGGATAAGTTTTTATAATGTTATACTTTGTGCGTATTATCGTAACCACGAGTGTATACGCAATAAATAATTTATTAATGTATAATAGAATATAATATTATATACGAGCACAAATTTGCTAAAACGATACGACATTGGAAATATTAAAACAAAATAAAATGTTCCAAATTTAAATGAATAGATAAAAAAAAATTAATAATATTTTAATCCGTTTAGTTTGGATCGGGTTTCGTATACCCCGATCACGATTAATATTATATTTACTCGTACGCGTATAGTGCAAAAATATAATGTCCGAGTATTTAACCTCAAAATCGTTATAATAATAAAACTTACGGCGAGCATTCGTCACGGCCACAAAAATATTATCGTGTATATGAAACGCGTAATATACCATTTCCGAATGACGAGGGGGTTGGACGTTCTGCTGTCGTCGAATCGCAAATCAATAGAATAACAATATTTTCACACATTATTGTATAATAATAATAATAATAAATAAATATTAAATAATGCGACGTACCGTTTCACGTATCGGGTGGGCAAATTCACGCGTGTTTAAAACCGTATCCTATAATATAATGAGACTTGGACGTGTTTACACACAACATACTGTATATTGTATATAGAAGGTAAACCGATTGATTTTCGTCTTCCTGGGTGGTGACATTCTTCCGACGACCGTCCGATATAATAATAATAATATTAACACATTACATAAATCCGTAAATATAATAATAACATAAATAATATACAATACGGTTGCGATATTATTATATAACAATATAAAAACGATTTATTTACTTTTAAAGAGAAATTCAAAGGTTTTAATATTTCATACTTATACGGACGTTTCGCGTGTTAACGAGAGAGGTTTAAATATTATCTTTTATTCTACTGCGGTTTTCAGTAATATTTATATTGCGTTAACCTCCGTAAAGTATAAATCGATGTAATGTTCCATTATTATTGTCGTCAGAAACATAATAATAATATATTACACTTAAACGTTTTAATATTGTTATGTATTTTTCGAACGAACAAACAGTGTTTTCACGCGCAAAATATAACAACAACCGCATATTTCAAATCTGTTTTCAAACTTTAAATCCGTCGAATCAAAATCGAATTACAATGACATAATATAATATTATATGCTCGAGTGTGCGAAAAACGTCAAATCCATAACAATATAATTCGATATTACACAATAATATATTATAATTTAAAACGTTACCGGAAATATCGACAATTATAAGGATAATATGATGACAATATTCCTAAATCAGCTATAGGAATCGTCGTCATACCCTAGGTCCTAGGAAGTTTTAATATTTCCTAACATATATATGTATATGCAATGATGACAAAATAACTCAAAATTTAATATTTTACAAAGAATATTTTAATACCATATTTTTATTCTTCTTTGTTTTACTACTCAAACTTTCATAGCATTTTGAACTACAAATTTTGGACGATACTAATTTCAAAAAAGTGGTCACATTAACTGTACGTCTTCCGCAGGGATACTTCAATTCACAAGCGTTACTCCAATATATTAAACGTTAGACACTCGCCGACTTGCGCGACATTTTAATATAAGAATTATAGGAATTATTGTCGTAATATGATGAAATATTTCCGGTAACATCATATTAATATATTATATACAATCGCTAATCGCACGGTAAAATTCATTTACTTTTCACACAGTTGCACGTCATGTAACACGGTTACAATAAACTCCTCATTAAAATGCTCGGTTAAGACCATCGCTTTAAAATCCATCCCCGACAAGAGTACAATTTTATAATTCCATAAAAATGCACGAGTAGACTACGAGTAGATTATGCGAACGATTTAATTAAAATTAAAATTTTAAATCCGCTTATTGGAATTTTCGTATAGTCTGTACTTATATTATAAAGTAATTTGTTTTTAATATATCCCTATTATATTCGTAACGTCGAGTTTCATTATTTTGAATACATTTTTATTGAAATAACGCGAAACGTGCATACGATTATTATTATTTTTTCGTCGGATATATTACGAGTATAATATTCAATAATATATCGTTTTATTTTTATTTTACAGCGTAAACGCGGTTTGCAGAGGGCAGCGAATTTCGTATTATGATAAATAGCATGATTCAAACAATTTCGCAAAATTATTTCACTTTAAACGCGTGATTATGCGAGTCGAGAGTAAAGTAATACGATACGTTTGAGAGGAATATAATATATTATTATTAAGACGGTAGGTATATACAACAGCGTGGAAATAAATAAAACGAATATCGGAGATTTAATTTATATATTATATATAATATAGGTACGTGTAGCTTATATATATTACAACCCAAAGCTATACAAATACTACCCTCAGCCGTTCGCCTTGTTATAATAGCTGAATAATTTAAGTAGAGAAATATGATATATATATATATATATATACAGGGTGTTTCAGATCTATTTACTCATTGTAAAATCGTTGTGAAAAATTATGATTTTTGAATTATTATTTTTTTTTTTTAATTATTAGTTACTTAACGGACTACCTATATATTATTATTATTATTATTATTATTATTATTATTATTATTATTACGTTTTCGAATTTAAAAATTCTTTAAAATCGACCAATCTGCAAAATTAATATATACAATTTTACTCTATGAATTGGCTGTTTTTAAATTTCACTCGACTTAAAAAATAAAAAGTTTTTGTAGGACAAGGACATACCATTCTATATATAAAATCTTAATTTTTCGCGAAGATATTACAAATGAGCGTATAGACCTGCTGGGACATCCTGTATATATTTTATAATAACATTATGAACTTACATTTATATATTCACGTCATATATATGGCATATTTTAGTACGTTATATAATAATAAATCGTTATAAATTATAATAATATTATATATTATTATATTATACATTAGTCTGCGCGCGTATATTATTATTATTGTCAAAACGACGAAAATTCGCGAATAAAATGAAAAATCGTGCGGCAACCACGCGTTTCGAAATACGAGTATATAACACTCGCGAGTAATATATTATTGTAATATTATTATTATAATCATAAAACGCGCGTGCTTCAATCATTGTCGCGGTAACTGTTATAATAATAAGGTGGTTTCGTGGTTTTATTTATACGGTTATTACTCACGAAGAAAACGTCTGTAAATTTAAATAAAATCTTTAAAAAAATATGTATATAAAAATCTTTCTATAGGTTATGATGTTATGACTTATGATGTTTTTACTTTTTTTTAACGAATTAAATATTAGTATTTAGTATAAATTACTGTTATTTTGCATAATTTACAATGGGTTTATCGTATTATATTTATAATTTTATTAATTTTTATTAAACAGCGTAAAATTTATCAGGTACATTTTTTTATAGTGTGGTATATAAATATGCTTAATTGTATTTTAATTAATATACTAATAAAATATTATAATGCGTAACAATTTTATACGCGAGACATACAAGTATGTATAATAATGCATTAATGTTAAATACGTATAACGTCATTATGATTCGATCGGAATTCGAAGAGCGGTTATTTTTCCACGGCCCGTGACCGCGCGGTATAAGAACCTATAAGGAGAAACCCCGCGGGGACAATGATGAGATGGGGGAAAATCGTTTCTTTATTTTTCCCCTTCTTCCAACCCTCTTTTAGGTAAAACTATTATGTATATTATATATTATATTGTTATGTATATGCGTTTAAGTATAAAAATATACACTCGAGATTTGCTTCGACCCCCACACATTACATTACATATCGTAAGATCGAGAACGCGGTATACGGAGTGATCAAAATTTTACGTCGCATCTGTGTGTGAAATTTTATTATAATAATAATAATAATAATAATAATAATAATAATAATAATAATAAT
>JAIUCT010000020.1:5464592-5489244 GCA_021307375.1 Tetraneura akinire | reverse complement strand
TAATAATAATAATAATAATAATAATAATAATAATAATAATAATAATATAGAAACACGCGTAACGTGAAAAATGGAACGTATCGAAAAATATTTGGAGATTTAACGTTTTTTTTTTTCTTTTTTTGCGAGTATCCGACATTCGTCGTGAAATCTTCGCACAAAAAATGTTACACGCACGATTCGCGACGATCGCTCTGTATGATGATTGTATGTATATACTATATAATATATTTTTATATACTATATTATATACTGTGTCGTCGAGGGCGTGATTTCTTATTCTTATTTATTTATTTCGAAAAGGAAATAGCTATATAACTTGAGTAGGGGCGGGGCGAGGAAAATTTCTAATATTTGAATTAACTGCGAGTAAACGATAACATTATACAATTCCGTTGCACCCTTTTCGGAGAGGTACTCGTATATTATATAATATAATATATTCGTATATAGACGCCGATTTTTCTTTTACTTTTGGGATATTTCCATCTTATTTTCACTATCACCGCACAAATACGCAAAATAATAATATATTATACTGCCGTATATTATAATACGCAGACATCACGTGTCGTTTCGCGAATTCGATTGCTCTCACCCTGGGCCGTATTGCGCGCGCATATAGGTAATATATAATAATGTAAATACGGCGTGATCGTCGTGTACAAATCTGTTTTCTCTTATACGAAGTCCGTATACGAATTTCGTCGTCACTCCGTATAATACACAATATAAAAATATACACGCGTAAAGCTCGTTTTTAAGCCGCGGCGTATAGAAAACGATTTATACCTACATTATATTATATCGCGCGTCAATTTTTTTTTATATATACAAGTATATCGGCATATCCCAAACGATCTACGGGTCGTTTCCATTATAATATTATAAATTTATAATATATTATGCTCTCTTATCCCGCAACTATGAAAGTATTGTAATTTTTAGTTTTTACGCCAACTCATAGGCCATAGGCGTAATCTCGCTATAGAATTTAGGGGTGCGAAAAATCGGCATCGGTAAAATTATTATACTTTCCTTCCGTATAAAATTAAATTAAAACCGCGTGAAGTTCAATAAACTGACCGTGAGTGTCAATATTGTGTTGTCGCTTACGAGAATAAAAATAATGATAAGAAGAAATATAACAGTTTACAATATTATTTATACACACGCGCAAAATTAAAGAACTGAAAATCGACGGGTATAAAGTGATAATGATCGTTGCATCGTCATTATGTTAAAAATATGATTTAATCGTCATTCTTTCATTTTAAGATTACAAATTTTTAGGGGTGATATAATATTGCAAAAAAATTCCAGAGGGTGCAAACGTACCTTCGTGTTAGGTTAGATTGAAATGAGATTGAAATATATATTATTATTATTATTATTACGACACGATACCTATAATCATAGGCGCAACTAGATCAATATTTTTGGGGGTGCACAAATTGTGAAGACCTCTCAAACCCGTGAGGGCTTGCTCCCACATCTTCTGCTTTTTGTCTTCACACTATATTTATAATAACAATAATTACAAATGTAAATTTATGTATACTTATACTAAATTTTAATGGCTAATATAATGAGTAATACAAAATACAAATTTAAAAACTATTTTAACGTGATTTTTCTAGTATTTAACTTCAATTGATTTAAGATTTTAATATAATATTATATTATAATATAAAAAGGCTTCTATTTTTTGAAGATGCTCATTTCAAACTTAAGTGTGCACATTTTAAACTTGGTGGTGCACAAGACCTCCGTGCACCCCTCTAGTTGCGCCTATGCCTATAATACGTGTAATAATATGTATAGATTTACACGTTTTGCAAATATATCTATAATATATAATTTTATGGTCTTCGAAATATTAAATGTTCCGTTTCCCCAAAATATATTCTGCGGTTCGTCTTGCAGAAAACGTATTTATATACGGACGTCGATATTATAATTCATAATAATCGCGGGGGCTGTGTTGATGACGACGAAGGGACGACCGTATTATGTACATAATATAAATCGTAATCTTCGAACTCCCCTGCTCTTGGCTCTTGTACGCATTAGATTTTATTTTATACACACGAACGTTATAATATAACATTATATATATAAAATGCGTTATACGGTATAATATGGCAACTATTATATATTAAATAATATGCGATTCGGGCGATAAGAATAATTGACTTTTCGCGTATCCCGCGTAGACGAATTTTATAATATTACACATAATTCCGCAAAGTACATAATACGCGATATTAATAACACATATTATATAATATATACGTCGCGGTTATAACAATATTTTTTTTTCGCCGCACGTGCAGTGTATTTATAATATCGTATTGAAAACGACTCTATAATATTATTATATTACGTATATAGATGACTTTTTGGAAATTATACATTATTTATTCATTACCTACGAGCTACGAGCCATGGGCACTTACCCCTTCTTGAAAATAAAATATACTTGTAATTATAATAAATTTGAAACTCAATATACCCCTGAGTATAAAAATTGGAACACGATTATTATTGTATTGGGGAATTTTAAAATAAAATTTCAACTATTTTTGTCATTACATATAAAGATACCTAAATCATAATATATATACAAGTATGTATATTATAATAAACGAAGCTACATTTAGAGAATTTGTTTGCCCCCTCTTGAAATTCCATCTATGGCTGTTTATCGGTTGAAATTTCATTTATAAATAGTCGCGATTCGAAACGATTTAATGACGTATATTTTATAGTTATATAGTTGCAATAGTGATCGATTCAAATAATTACTCGTCTAGTCTATAGAAATAGGAGAAATTATTTATCTTATTATATAGTATGGTTTTCGACTTTCAATTTTTGTCCCTAAAAGAAATAAACTCGATGGAGAATTTTATGAAATCCTAGTTAAAACGTATCAACGGGGGTGTTTAAAATTTAAAAATCGAACAACTAATACCGTCCAAAAGTAGTTTATTTTATTGTTCTACATATAAAAAAAGAAAAATTTAGATCCGTTCGGTGGCGTTTAAAAAGTATTTACGTTGAAAAAAAATATCGCTTCCGTTTTCTTTAATACTATAAATATAATTTAAATACGCCGCGCGAATCGTCGATTTTTTTTTTATTTTAACGTCGATTCCGACGTCCGAATCGTAATATTTATTACGAAAATAATATATTTTGTGTAGAATTTTCATCGGTTTGTCGCAATAATGGAATTTGTATCGTTTAAATCGTCGTATATAAAGTAGAATTTGAAAAATTGAAAGTCGAAATACATTTAAAATCACGCTCGACTAAGTGTAATATCCGATTAAATGGCATATAACGTGTATACGTATTAAATATATATATATATATATATAAATGTATATAAAAGGATAATATAATATTATATACAGTGTATATAATAGTGTATAGAATGATGGAAAAGTGGCAATAACAAACGGTCGGAGGAGAGGTCATGATGAGGAGAATAAAGGTCGACTGGCGACGAAGAATTAATCCTGCGAGATCAATAAAAGCGCTCGGCAGAGAAGTCGACGACGACTATATGTATAACTTTTATATATATATATATGATATGTATATAGTGCGGAAAAAGAGGGGAAGGATACGTGCTTGGCGGAAAAGGGGAAGAAAGCGGGAAGGGGATGGTTGTGAGTACAAGGGGGAGGGGGTTTACGGTCCTCGGGAGGAGGAGAAGGACATCGCGCGTTACCGGTGGCAACATAAACGCGCGCGTAATCCGTCGGCCATTTTCCTTTTGCCCATTGTGTCGCCGCCCCCGTCATCGACGGTTCGCGGTGCACGCCGTTTGTACGACGGCGACAACGGTAAAGGAAAAGGAAAAGGAAAAGGAAAAAAAGGGGAAAAGGAATATAAACGCATAAAACATCGGAGCATCGCGTATGGGTATAAACTATATTGAATAATACGTAATAATATATAGGCATAAAATATATTATAATAAACACCATATAACCTCTAAAGTGTATTTTGATACTACAAGTTATTATCATGAAATTATATGATAGTATAATCGTTATAATTATCTCAAATTAATAATACTTATAATAATTTTTTTTTTTCAATAATTAATAATATAATAATATTAGGCGTGTAAAGTGAATTTTCGAATCGTACCGGTCAATTGAAATACTTTTTATGTATACGCCTCGTATTTATTCGTCGTTTCTCATTATCCGGTTTTTTTTCTTCCATAATTCCGAGATAAATCATCAATGAATCTATAGATAAAATAATAATTTATCGAATATAAACAAGAGGGAATAATACGTAAATTTAACGATAATGATTCCCATGCATTGCAATCGACGTTTTATATTATCAATAAATATAATAGGTATAATATTTTCACTACAATATTTGACGTAAAAATTATTATAATATTATCATATGTAAAGCTGCTAGAATTAAACGCGAGTGTCGAGTGTACGAGTCGAAGGAACAGAATACGTCCCTCGGAGAGGGATTACAAATAATTTTAATCCGCTCATTCGCCAAAATATTATAATATAAAATACTCGGGTCGACGATGACGATGACGATACGGTGATAACCGTTTTCCACCGCGAGGACACACGACAAACAGATTATGAAATGTGTATACTGTATATTCCGTCTTCAACCCGGTCTTCTGCATATCACCCTCCGTCGCGAAGAGACTTTATCTTTTCGTACGTAATTAACCTGAACTTTTATAACGTTTAATTACGAGCGGCCGCGCCGCCGCCACCGGAGGAGATAAGCTCGTTTTTTTTTTTTACGGTTGGAAGGACGCAATATAATAGGGTTAATTACGATTTTTTGCCCCTTTAAAATATATACGACGAATTATAATATTTAAAAAAAATAAAAAAGTAACGATTTAAGAAAAAAAAAAAGGTGGCCCGAAAAAAAAAAAAAAAAAATAAATAAAAAAATAATAATAATAATAATAATAATAATAATACAAAATAGTGACTCCTGCCGATACGGTTATTAAAAAACTACTTAAAAATATGTTAATGGGACGCTGTATTATAATATAATCCGGAAAACAGGTTGACGCACGACATATTGATATTATTATTTATTATTAATAATTAATAATATACTAATATATTAGCATACAATTTATATAGGTACATATTTTGAAACAATAATTTAATTTTAATTCGGATTATAATAAATAATATAATATTATATTAGTTAACACCCGCACGAGGTACAATTTTTTTTTTTTTTTTTTTATTACGATTATACGAGACTAATTTATGCGGATCCTGCGAAATTCGCGAAGCTACCGTGTAACGCATATTATAATATATTTTCCGATGTTGTAGGTGTATAAATATAATATAATATATTTTTTCACAATAAAGAAAAACAACTATGCAAATTTTCACCTTTTTACGGTAAATAATTTGTAACCATTTTTATTATATTATGTAATTAAAACTTTTTTTTTAAAAAAAAAATATACTCTGTAATTTATTTTTGCATTTTGCATATTCATATATATATATATATATTATATTATATGCGTGTATTTGTTAACAATTTGTACATAATATAATTATAATCGTAACACATTTTTATGTTATTTTTTTTTTTTTTTTGATAGCTTATATTCGTATTTGATTCGCATCACAAATTGCGATATATTATTCATTAACGTTCAGTCAGAAATTATTGTGTTAATTCCAATTCGAAATGCGTTTTAAATTTTTCATTAATAAATATGAATAATATATTACGCAAATTATTTATTTATAAACCAATTATAATCATCAGTAAACGCGTGTACATATCGTCATGTCATTTGAAATTTTCCAAATAAAATTTAATAATTTTTAAAATATATTTGGTTCGAATAAGTTTTTTGAACGCGTGTGAAAAATTGAATACCATATAATATGTGAATGAAAAAATGCAAATTTATACCATATTATGTCCAGGTCCGGATTGCATCGGCGAGCTACCGAGAAAATCTCGGTAGGCCGCGTAAAATTCGGACCGATAGACAAAAATATGGACCGTTATTAATTTTCTGTTAAATTTATACTTGGTAATGTTTTTATACACAATACACATAGCATGAAAATATGTGAAAAAATGTTTACGCTGAGTAATTTTAATTTGAAAAATGTGCTAAAAAAAATTGTTAAATTGGCAGAGTCTTTGTTGATGAAATTGAAAATCTCGGTAGGCCGAAAAATCTCAATCCTGCGCTGATTATGTCTTGCTCAGAAATGTTAGTTTTAAATTTAAAGTTTAAATTAAATACGTTGCACCCGTGTAATATATACGCGAAACAAGTTTATGGTACGTGATACTTTAGTCGTGTGTGGTCGTGGATTTATTATATGAATCCTTTCCAGTTATTCTAACTAGTCGAACTACAGTTTAATTACATATCAAAAAAAAAAAAAAAAAAAAAGACCTAACAAATTATGAGAAAATAAAATTCTCAAAGATTATTATTTAACTTTTATATAGATTCCTAGAGAAATTTACAATATCACGCGTGTACTCGTATGTTTTGGTTGAAAAGCGCGATATTATATTATTAGTTTAAATTCGTGAAAACTCTAATCAATTCATCATTATGGCGTATACGTCACGGAATATAACACGTTTTAGTATTAAATATACTTATACCGAGTTGCGAAACTCAATTTACAATTTTCACTAAAATGTCAAAATTTTAAACTAACTTTACTTATTTACAAACAAATTATATACTTGTATACGATTGGTGCGTTGCTATTATTATAATGCGTTCTGATAGAAATCGCGGGTTTTATAACGTTGTAAAATTTATAACACAATAAATTGTATATTTTACGACGGTGTTGTTTGCTAATATAATATTTAACGGTATACAGTTAATGTATATAAAATAGATATATCTGTGTGAAACGCTAAAAAACTGCTGGAAAGTGTCAGATTGTCGAGGCGAAAAAATTACGTGATGCAGATGCGAATCTTTTAATTTTTTAACTATATCGTATTTGTATTATATTCTTTTTAGGCTATTAAATTACAAATCTATTTATACGTCATTAGCGCAGCCGGGTCAGTGCACGGGAATAATTTATATAAGGTATATAAATATAATCATATCATATATAAAAAGGCGAGTGGAAAGTATGCGAGGGGAAAAAACAACTCGAGACGAGGAGATAAAGAAAATGGAAAATGTTTTTTTTTTTTTTTATTTTTAATTTTATTTCACAAAACCGTTGTTTGCAGATTTTACAGCCGTGTCGTTGGTTGCGATATTTTAATTAAAAAAAAAAAAAATATATATATACCTATATAACATATAAAACGTATAAAAGGAGAGAAAATGACAAAATATTATTATTATTAGCACCGTGGAAATAAATCATTTATAAGACAGATGAGCAAAACCAATTTATATTATTAAATTTATCCCTGAACAGAATAAAGGGTAACAGTGTTCGGAAACGCCAACTTTCTATAAAATGAATGGTTAATTAAATTGATTTTTATTATTAATAATTTTAATAATAACATAATGTTGTCGCTAAAGTTTCTTTTCGTGATGGTTATTGTTTTTATCGTCTAAAACGATAAGAACGATAAGTAAATCCGTTTTTTTTTTTTTAATAAACGTTCCTTTTTTTTGACAGTGTATTATAATTTTACATAATTACTATTAATACTTTTCAGACAGCCAAATATAGACAACAGACATTATAATATACTATAAATTTCATATATATATACCGAAAATGAAACCGACAATGGGTCCCAAAATTTTATGTTCGCTTACATACAAATTGTAATTAAAATTAAATATAGGAATATACTCGATGATAACTTTTTAAAATAAACCTGACTGTAATATTTTATTTTTATATATTTCAGATGGGTTATAGTGTAATAATAATATTTTATACTCGGTACTCGTTCCTGAAAATAATAATTATAAATTCGTTTCAATAGTATATTTTTAAGTCTTATTTGTTATTGATTGCTCTCTGTGCAAAAATCAATCGCATAGACTTCGCATTGATATCACTTTATATTGCATGCGAAGTTTGAAATTAGTACTTATTGCCATCTCAGTGATGTCCCAGGGATGCTAAACGCCAGGTTGAGCAATGTTATAAATGAGAAATTAAAATTAACTTCACAAATACATCCTTGTTTTAACCTATATAATATTATATTCTAATTACTTTTTAATGCACTTCTTAATTTCTTATATCAGACACATTGACTTCTCAAAAGAGTTCAATGTCGTCAAATTTGATTACCATTACTATTTTGATTCTTTAATTGATGTCGAATAGTAGTTTAAAATAACAATTAGTATTGTTTGAATAATTATAATATGGAAATAAATACAAATGAGTTGGTGAAAAACATTATATTTGATTAAAAATTTAAAAAAAAGATATATTATAACCATGGTCTATATATGAATTATATCAAAACGGTATTATCAATATTTATATATAATACACAGCGTAATTCAATGAGTATTGGGTGTTAAAAATAAAAAGTGATTTATCGATAACCAAATTAAAAATTTATAAAATATACTTTCTAGAAATCTATAAACACTCGGTACACATAATATTAAAGACACGAATTGAACGTGATTTGAAAACGGCGTTTTTCCGAGTGCAAAAAATAAAAGGCGAAACGTAAAACGTACATAAATTACGTCGTCGTCGTCGGGTATTGCGACGAACGGATGAAGGAGGGCCGTAAAAGATCCGTTTCCAAGTTGTGTATATATAACAACAATAATAATATAATATATATAATATTGTATTATATTTTCGTTGGTAATTGAAAATTCACGACCCTCCATTCACGTTCCACTCCGACCGAGGAAATTATTTATTATTTACATTATTATCATTCCAAGACTGTGTTGTTATTATATTATTATTATTATTAATAATATTATATTGCATTGCGGAAAACTTGGCGACGATAGCAATAATATAACCCTCGTCCCTGATACTTTGTTATTTTATTTAAGGGGCGTATCGTCATTAATGTTTATTAAACCAATTCGAGAACCGTTACCGCGGTAGTGGTAAATCCCCGAGGACTTTTTACTATATACCTATCGCATATTATTATTAAGCACCCTATGCGTGTGTTAGTTTTATTACGTTTAAAATGTTCAAATATTTAATATAGGCGAGTTAATGAAACGATAAAAAGTAAAGTCTATTAAATTAAGTTAATAAGTTAATTAAACTTATATTTATAATTAATTTTAAGTTATTGAGTGGAAAACTGCAGTGTTGTTTTAAATAATTTATTCATTTTGAGAAAATATAATAACAATAAATTATTTCATTTCCTCGTAATAAAAATGTTAAATTTTTAATACAATATTACGATAGTATTCATGTTATTATTTCTTCTGCGGGTCCTTCTAATAGAAAAATAATTTTCTGCTATATATTATGGTCATCTTGAGTCATATTATAAAATATAAAATACAAAATATTATTATATACGAATAGTTAAATGACGGTAAATTTTTCGCGCCTTTATGTATGTTTGATATTTAATAAAATTCTCCTTTAAATGTACGAGTATATTATTGTTATTGCGACGGTGACAACAAAGATTTTGTATAATAATATACAATATAAAGTTGTAGGAATTAGCATAGAAATGGAATCCGTAAACAAACACGCACGCGGGATCGTTGCAGAAATACGTATAATAATAATATCATTATTATTATTATTATTATTATTATTATTATTATTATACCCGTATATAAAATATGCTACAACGTGTCTTCGTCGTCAGGATAAAAGGGACGGGTTTATTTTATTTATTTTAAACGCCTTTGAGGATTTTCAAACGGGCTCCCAATGCCGAAAGGTATGATATTATATATTATCATATTGTTATTTATACAAGCTAATATAATGTATTCTCGTTTTCGGAAGGTAGGTACCTATACTACATTTTTAGATTTACCTTATATACGGTGGACGTGGAAAACATGGAAGTCGTGTCACGACTCACGACATTATAATATCTTCGTGTATTGTTTATACCGTACATTATGTACGTATACCTAGGTAAATAAATATAAATATATACCTATGTCCTATATATTAAGTAACATGATGTTTATATCAAAAAGTTACAAATCTTTAATTCGCAGATATGAATCCAGGTGCTGTTATTATATTTAGAATAACACATTCAATACAACTTCAAATTAATTTTGGAAATAGATTACGCGGCAACAGGTGTCAAATAAAGTTGAAGAATTTTAAATTGCTGACGATATTCAACTATTAGACAATAACCATTGGGAGAAAAATACATTTTTTTTTTTTTTAATTTTGTGGTAAACAGTAGACTAATAACGTGATTAAAAGGTACACACTATATATATATTATATTAAACGTTACAAAGTTTTAATTATGTGTAAGTACATATTATAATGCAACAGTGGATTTCCTGGAAAAATAATAATATAATAACATTCACTATGCATGAAGTTAATTCACTTATATTGGATCAATTTATTTTTTTTTCTATAACTATTCTAAACGAAATAAAATTTTCATAAACTATTCACGATCATGCGTGCGTTTTTAAATCGTCTTTTAAATTAAAAAAAAACCGTATATAATTTTTATCTATTAACAAATTTCAAATATATATTTTAATTTAATAAAAATATTCTTAACGCGTGAATCATTTTTTTTTTTATCAAATAAAAGTAAATAAAAATGTTTCTAAATAAATAATTAATCGTTTTTTATTTAAAAAAAAAAAAAAAAAAAAAATGTTCTCTAGTGTATATTGCAGTAGTATTTAATTATACTAGCGTACGCCATTTCAATATTTTTTATTGTCTCCTTAGTTAATAAAAAAAAAAAAAAAAAATGTATAATTAGATAATATACGCCTGTGTAGAGCAATAATAATTATCATTCTAGACAGGAAAATGTTATGTAAAATATTATGTTTAAGAATTTGTTCATAGTTATGATAATATTGGTACATGTACTTACGTTAAATCGTTAATTTAAAAGGTTTTATTTGTATTTAATAATATTTCAAAACAAAGTATTTATAATTTCGTCTTGTACTGATGTGATTTAAAAAAAAAAAAAAATAAAATATTTCGGAGACATCTGATATAATATAGTTATAAATTGAAATCGATTTCATAATATATTTAACCAAAATATTTATAACCATATTATTCTAAAAATGTTCTTTAGAAAACAGTTATTAGTGAACTATACAATATAGAATTTGCAGAAATTTTAAAAGAACGTGTAGTATACAAAAATTATTCATATATAGTTAAAACTCAGCACCTAACTAATAATATACGGATTAAATGAATTCAACTTTGAAATATAAAATGTGTAAATTTGGTAAAATCATTACTTTCGTGCATAGAAATAGGAAAAACAAATTATAACGATGATATCGTCTACAATAATTTAATATTTATTTATTACGTTTTGTTTTTTATTAGTTATTACTATTATAATATGTAGGAATACGTTTAAATTAGTACGCTATTTTAAAATAAGAATTTAAAGTAATGTTAGAATTAGTGTAAAACGTACGTATAAAAAAAAAAGTAAAATCTTATTTGACGAGAATTTTGAGCGACGTAATACTCGTGTATGTCTCTACAACACGAAAATCATAACATGAAATAAGAAGTGTGTATACATGTATATAAATGTATATTATAAACAATGTACGAGTTCAAACGACACGATGGTAGTCGAATAATAGAAAATTATATATATTATTATTTTTTTTTTTATAAAGATTATGTAAAATTAAACGTGACGAAAGGATGACACGTCATATGCCACGTGACGATGACAGCATTCTTATATTTTTATTTTATGTCAAAAATATCGTTCGAATTATACGATATTATAATATAACGTTTATTAAGGATTTTTAGTATATTTACCGATATTGAAATAAATCTAAAATATTTTCATATTATAATGACGTAACTATGTTTTATAAACAATAAAATATATTAAAACTCATAATGTATGGACATATTATATTGACGTAAATTTTGGTTTAAAATCTCGATTATTTCATTGTTATTCGTGATAAATAAACGAAATTTTCATATCCCATAAATTTTAATTGTAAATTAAAATATTACATTATAAATTATGTAATAATCGTCTTTATCAATAAATGCAATATAATATTAATATATGTTATTAGTTTATTATTTATTAGATCCATCATTGTTTTCGAATAATTGAACATAGGTAGGTACCTAATGTTACATTATTATTTTTTATTATATCATTGAATCAATTGTTCCGTAAATTTCCATTATATTATACACTGTGTAAAACAAAAATAAAAAATCGTCACTTCCGATCTAATTAAAAATTAAATTACACTCGTTATAAGTTTATTGTTACGATTATTTACATAGTATTTCTAAATCTTAAATTAATTAGGTATTAAAATAATTTACCTATGTTTGTGGGTGATAATTTTATTTATGTTTTTTTTTTTTTTTTAATAACGATTCCATTTGTATTAATCACGAAATATTGTCATATTATGTATATTATTGTTAAACGGAAATAGAAATATTATAAATTTATAATATTTAGACATAAGACATAAGTCTGAGTAAAAATATTTTTTTTTGGAACGAACAAAATATTTTTTATTTAATTATGTATGATAAAATATGTATTTAAATATAATTTCAATTCCATAATTATATGTAAGTAATAAAATGAGTTCTAAATGGAATAAGGTCAATATTTGCGTCAATATAATTTTATTTTGTTAATTGTAAGTGGAAATTAGTCAGTGATGTACTCTTAGATATTTATCAGTTATAAAAATTTATCTATGCAGTAATATTAAAAAAAAACTATTTTAAATTATTTTAAATTATACTTTGATTTTATGACAATTATGATGCATTAGATAACATTAAATATAATATAATATTTTACTTAATTATAAAAATATAAAATTAACATATAATATATTAGTTTTTAATTAAAATATACGTGCATTGATGTAAGTATACCAATAATATATAAGTATAAAAAGCAAGGGAAGCTGGGAAGGGATACACGTGTGAAGAGGATAGTGTGGAATTTTGATTAACATTTGAATGCAATGATAAATCATTATATTCGAAAAAACGAATCTGAGCGAAGTTATCAGATAATATATGTACTGATTAAAATTTTTACATTTATCAGTTTCTACGTTCAATATAAATAATTTATTATACAACTCTTGAATAAATCACCTACATACTCAAAAATCTGACAATAAAAAAAAAAAAAAAAAAAAAATTGTAAATGTAATAATTCACAATTAATTGAAACTGAGTTAAGTAAAATTTATTTGAGCATCAAAAAACTTTTATCAATTTTATTTAACATTATTGTAAAATATTGATTTTACTCAAATTTCAATTTAAACACCGAAAAAAAAGAAAATTGTTACTTTATATTTTTCCAATATTCGAGATATACACCAATATGTAAGTATGCTTTAATAAATTTTTTTGCCTTTTTTTATCAGTTTTTATTGTAAAAGTACCTATTGAGAAATAATAAGAAGAAAACTTGTATGGATTCTATGTTTTTCGATTAAACTAATAATATTAACTTTAAACAGTTATAAAAAAAATTGAGACTTGGGGTTTTTATAATATTTTAGTATCTTGTTAAGTAGGACTTCAGTAAGTATACTTTAGTAAAATTTTCAGATCTTAAAACTCAAAACTGCTAATTTTATGAATAATAATATATATAAAAACGAGAATTTTACGAAATATTCAAAGTCCTATATTTTGTAAAAAAATTAACATTACGGTACCAAAATTTTATTACCGATATATATATATATAGTACCAATGTGAACACTGAAAATAATTATCAAGCCTCTAATTTCAAAATTGCTTGAGTTATCGACTTATGGAGAAATATTGAAATCGAATTGGTGAAAATTTCAGTTTTCGTGAAAAATGCCGGTTTTTTGTCATTCTTTGGTAGTTTATCCAATCGTATAGGGTCAATGTTGAAAAATTAAAAAATGACCTAAATTAAGAACCAACTACATCCACTTTTCAACCGGTAACATATTATTCTATTCATGTAAATAGAAGCATTATTTCGGGTAGAAAAATTGTCTTCATGCACAAAAAAAATTACATTTAATTATAAAACCAATACATTCTTCCCTTCGCTCACAATCTAAAATAATCAGTTTTAATATTCATTCATGAGACTCAAAGTTAGATTGATATATATGTATACTCGTAAACCACATAAATTAATTATAATTAATTAATTTTAATTAATTAAATTACAAATATAGATACATTTATATTATGTTATAGTATAATATTTAAGTAAGTAACTATATTATTATTATTTGCATTGGTTATCATTATATTTAATAAATTTAAGTTAAAAATTGTTTTAATACCAATAATACACAATATAACAATGAATTAACATAAAATAAATTAATACATAAAGATAAAATATATTTAACAATTAATATAACGTACTTATAAAATAATATATTGGTTTGTTAGAAAAATTTGTCATCCGGATTGTTAAAATATTATAATACGAGTATTTAATAATTCAAATTCATTCAATAATAATTATTTATAAGCGCGTAATCAATATTGTTATTTGTGTAGTGTATCCATGAATTGGTTAACTTATTAAATTTTTTCCCAAGGCCGTAATATATCTACTATGTATGTAATACAACTATAGATTTCGTTTTTTTTGGTATAAGATAGACGAAACTTGTATAAACCATAAAAAAAAATCTTTGGAAAATTTGTGCCTTGCAATATCGATGTGTCTGCACCTGATGCTATATAGACTCCCTAGAATTCAAAATACATATAACACAGAAATTATTATTAAGTATTGATTTAATAAATAACAATTTCGTTACTGCGGGTATAGGACAAGTTGCATTTTTCACACCCAAACCATCCATTATCGGTGTCCACGCTTTTCCCATAAAATTTTTAAACGTAGTACAACCTTTAGACGACTTGTAGTTATACGCGTTATCTTTCCAACCACCAATAGAATCTTTGATAGACATACCGATTTCCAACTACAGAAAAAAAAAATAATTATTTTAATTTTAATTGTAATTATAATATTACATAATACGAACTAATACAATTATACATATAATATAATATAGGTACCTAACTAATATTGTTAAATTATTATAATAGAAAACTTATAAAGGATATATTATGAGTGAATGAATATAAAAACATGCTATAATTTATTAAAAATATAGTGATAACAAATTATAATAATATATAAAAAAAAAATATATATATATAATAGTATTTTAATTTACATTCAGAGAATCATCAAATGGCACCATACATGTTAAATTTCCTTTAATTTCTGTTGAGTTTTTAGATTTTTTGTTCAAATACCAATTTTTTTTAATATATCCGTTCCCCGGTGATAGACAGTTCATTATTCCTTTAATGTTTATTTTGTACTGACCCTGAAAAAACATAATATCATCATTACTTTTAAATAAGTAGGTACTAGGTACCTATACAATAATTGTTGCAACATTTAAGTAGGTAGAATAAAACGGCGACCATTGAAAATGGCTTTTCTTTCCGAAAGAGAAGATCTAATAGTACCTACTGTGGAAGGACTAAAGAGGAAAGTGTTGAATTTTGATTAAAATTTTGAATGCAATGATAAATCATTCAATTCGTGAATACGATCTTGAGCGAAGTTCATCATATAATATATGTATTGTCCTATTGATTAAAACTTGTATATTGATCAGTTTCAACGTTCAATTTAAATGCCCATAAAACCCATAAAAGAGTCGATTAAATACCCATCTGAGAGTAATTCGCTCAAAACGTTGTTAGAATGAAATTATATATTATTGCATTCAAATTTTAATCAAAATTCAACACTATATCCTCTTTAGACCTGTAACTCTTCTACAGCAATATTAGATCTTCTTTATATATTTTAACAGCTACAAAAAAAAAAAGAAAATCGTAAATAATTGAAACTGAGTAAAGTAATAAATGTATTTAGCTACAACAAAATTTTCAAAATTTTTATCTTCTTTATTAATCAAAATTGTAAAAGTATTGATAAATAATAAGAATAATAATTAGGTATACGGTTTCTTAAATGTTCTAATACCTACACTAAAAATATCAAATTTAAACAGCTATAAAAAAAAAAAATTGTGCCTTGGAATTTTTCTAATATTTTGGTATCATATAAAGTAATATGCGAATTATACTCCAGTAAAGTTATCTAAAACCCAAAATTGCAAATTTTATTAAACATTATATTATATAGATAAAAACGAGAATTATTCGTGAAAATCTGAGCATTACGATAATTCGAGTAGGAAAAGTGTTTATGGACATAAAAAAGACACACATCGTTGTTAAGGTACGTTTTCCTAGGTGCGTCTGGACGCAGCGTCCGGACGATGCGTCTGACGCGATGTACTGGTTTATACGATTTACCTGAAAGTGTTTTCCTCGGTGCGTCAGACGCTGTGCATCTGGAAAGTTGACGCTGCGTTCCATATTGCGACTGCTCCGAGACCAGTCATTTGCGTCAGACGCACCGCCAAAACAACATAATACGAGTACAATGTTAAAAGCAAAATTTGTTTTTTCGTCCACCGAGGACGAAATATTATTGGAAAATGTACAATTGAACAATATTTTGTTTGATAGTGCACACATCCAGAACATAAAAATATTATTAAAAAAGACCAAATTTGGAAACAAATTGGAAACAAAGTACAATTTAAAATTAATAATAATAAAAAAAAAAAATAATGTAATATAATAATATATTATATTTTTTTCATATATTACAATACATATTTTATATATTATACTAATATACTATATAGGTATTTAATTTATTTTATTATCATGAGTTATTACATCTTTATTAACTAATTATTAACAAATACAAATTATAAATTAATACTATATTATTATTAATAATTTTAAATGATACCTAGTAGGTATTTTGTTTATTAATTAAATTTATAATGTAAAATAGTGGACGATTGTAAGAAAAGGTGGAAAAATATAAGAGAACGGGATCAGCCGCTCAATAAAAAAAAAAAGTGGCCGTCGATGGACCAACTGACTTTTTTAAACTTAGTCGAATATGAAAGAAAGTACATACAATTATTTTTAAATTTAAAATATACCTATTTTAAGAGGCGTATTATTAATCTAATATTTATTAGGCATATGACATATGAGCTATAGTTATATAATTTGTCGATTGAATTTATTTTCTTTTTACGAGTATATATTAAGTATTGTTGTTGTTATTGTTCTTCTTCTTCTATTAACTCATTTATATAATAATATTATTATTTAAAATAATTTGATTTATAATGATAATGAATATTTAAAAACAGTGAGTACGTTAGTGAGTACGTTAATGATAGAAATCATTATGAGTCTTTTTACAAATTGACAGACTTTAAATACACTCCATAAAATACAAAATTGGCAAGGGAAAACACTTTTGATTTCGGAGAATCAATATAGTTTTCCTTGGAAATCAAACACGTCTGACGCGTGTAGGAAAACAGTAACACGAGGCGTCCAGACGCAATGTCCAAATGCTGCGTCCGGACGCTGCGTCCAGACGCACCTATAGTAAAACGTACCTTTAGCCAATACATTTTTTGCTTTGCTCAAAATCTAAAATGAATTCATAATATCTTTACGGTATCTTGTTATATTTTAATTTTAAATCAATATTAATTTTTCTCAATTTTATAATAATTATTTTATTTAAATATTAAAATTTATTACTTATTTTTGGTATACCTATAAATATATATAAAATGTAAGGGAAAAAACAATAACTATATCTACGTTTTATTTAATAGGTATACATGATTGTACAACAATATAATATGTTCTATTACTTAAAGATTTTATGTTTTCATTTTAATATTACAGAATAATATAGAATTACATACTTAAAGAACATACTTACACTCGGTAAATTTGGAAAAAACTTGTAGTTATCAATAGTAATAATGAAATTAGTTAAATATACATTCAATATAAAATAAACTAAAAATAATTTCATTTTTGTTTTGTTTTGTTTTTATTTGTCTGTAGATAATACTCGTATATTTAATTATTTTAATTTTATATTATACTTTAAATAAAGCTTATGCAATTAACTGGTATTTTATTCTAGTCTTAAATAGAAAATGACTGTAATTTTTAATAAATAAATTATTTTCATATTGTTATTCATGGTATATTTAATTTTTGTCCTTGTTTGGTCGATTAAAATTTAATGTCATTTTTTTTTTTTAAATGTATTGAGCGACAAATATGATTCTTACTCGTATATATGTTATTGTGTTATATTTTGAACAAATTATAACAATAAAATATTTCAATTTGTAACAAAACAATACTAGGAATAAATTATGTATAAAAATTAGGTATACCATAATATTGCGTAGAGTAAAAAAATAATACGAAGTGAACATGAACATTACACACGATATGTATTTTATTGCTATATTTATACGATTAAAAATTATTACCGTGCAATCCAATAGTGATTAATGATTATATTATTACACTATATGATAAAATTTTAACTGAAATAGTAATATTGTACATTTGTACCTACTCCGATAAATTAATAACAGATTATTTAATAATTACGAGTACTTCATTTATAGAATATAATAGTAGTGATAAATTATGTAAAGATCACAAAATTTATATTTTTACATTTTTATAATATATTACATTTAAAATTTAGACTACTACATCTTGGAATAAGTTTGCGTTTATGTCCAGGAAATTAGCTATGGACCCGATATATTATACATCTGTGTCCCCAGCACTGCCTATTGAATTTTTTTTTTATCAAACCCAGTGGTTTTGATTTTAGTTTTGAATTAATAGTAACAACGTAGTACTTTTTAGATCGATATTCATCCCTAGAAATAAGGACATGTTGAAAGTGACACTGATCAAGTAAGATTTTTACCTATTATAGTTTACCACCTACGTTTAAATAAGTTTTTTTTTTATTTTGCAATGTGATTATTAAATTTTAATTTTAATCAAATTATCAATGATTGTAAATCTATCGGGCACTTATAAATAATACATACCTAGTATATTACAATAAAAATCATTTAAATCAATCTAATTTTGGTCATCTTGTTCCTTAATAATATACTTAATCCTATATTATAAACATTATATAGATCATTATAAATTATTACCTATACATACATTATAAATAAAAGATTATTTTGGTATATTATATTGTTTTATTTAGCTTCCGGCTAGTAGGTACCTATAGTATTCTTTATTACTTACCTACTTGATAATAATTTCATGTAGATCTAGATATTAAATTATAAATTTTTCTATATTGAAATATTTAAATATATTTATATTTATATTTTTAATATAATTTAAACATTCTAATTACACATTTTAAATATTTATTTTGGTGTCAGGCTCTAGATCATTATAATATATGCGTGCTTATATGTATTGTATGTTTAATTAAGGAATATTTATAATTCAACAATTTAATGAGTATTTTATGAAAATTATAAAACATCGATTTTATGAAGACAGTATATTTTTAATTCAAAGTGCATAACATAACTTTTACATAATAAATGTGATTTCGATACCAAAAATAAAATACTATTATTATTCTATAATTAAAAATATTATGTTCATCAATATTGTAATAAAATAAAAGAATATAATATAAAACATACTTTAACAATCTTTTGAACATTGTATTATAAAATTCTACACTATAAAATGATCACACAATAATGTAAAATAAACTAGTAAATACGATTATACATAAAAATATATTATGTTATTTACACATAATATGTATTTTTATATACTAAAATAAACTTAATATTTGGTAAAAATAATTTAATTTTAAGAATGTATTAAGTGTACAATTTTTGACAAGTGTATACATGTAGTGCACAAATCAAACGAATATTAATTTAAAAAAAAAATTAATTATATTAATGATATTAAATGTATATGTTTTTCACATCAATTTACTCCCAAGGACGTACAACATCGACAATGAAAATTATACAGCCAGATATTTTTTTGTTCTTTGTAAAATATAAACGAAATTTGTATGATCCGTAAAAAAACGTCTTAGGTAAATTACTGTTATTAATTATTGCAGAATCAAAATCTATCATATAAACACCCTAGAAAACAAACGTATACTGTTATTATATAATGTATGGGTATAGACTTTTGTGTATATTTAATATTAGTAAAAAATATGTTAAAAGTTTAAAGTAGGTATGTAGTTTTATGTTTAAAGTTATTTAATAATAATAAGTAAAAAAAAAGCGCTTATACTACTATGAACGATCCACAGGTGTAAGAATTTTTTTTGAGATAAATTGAATTTCGATTAAAATTTAAAAAACGATTCTAAGCAAAGTTCAGTGAAATACAGGTAGGTATTGATTAAATTATTTTTCGAAGACGGATGTCTTAAAATTCTTAATCTAAAATTTAAAATATTAAAAATTCTGACGAAAACAATTTTTTGAATTTTAAGATTTTAGATTTATATAATGTACGTATGTATATATTAAATTAGGTAATAATTAGTTCTTTATAAACTAATACCTATGCTATTTTTTCAATAATTAATAAATTGTACAATTTAAATGTCTATTTATTTAGCCATAATAATATTGAAAATATTATATTTACTTTTTTGCAATTGTCTTTATCTTATACATATATCGCATTTTTACTAAATATTACGTAAAATGAATTCTCAGTTGTATAATTTTAATTAATATATTAAAATATCTTACGGGTGGTATAGGGCATGTAGCGTTCTTTCGTGTAAAATAATGTAGTAATTCATCTCCAAATACTTTTCTAAATGTAGAACATGCTTTGTTTGATTTATATACATATGCATTATCTTTCCAACCTCCAATTGAATCTTTGATAGCCATATTTACTTCTAGCTATCGAAAAATTAATTATAATTCATCTACTCGTATTATATTTAATTAACAAATACCAAATATCAGATTTTATAAATATCTAGAAAAAAGAAGAGTTACAGCGGTGGTAAGAATTTTGGTCATAAAATATTGTAGACATCAGACTATTATTTCTGCCTAAAATATGTTTCTACTTTTCATTGTTTTATTCTAAAATATAAATGTTTAAATTTTAGATATATGTTTTTAATGTTTTAGATTCTGAGCGAAGCGAAAAATGTTTGGTTTTACAATGATGTATGTCTTTTTTTTGTTTTTTTTTTTTTTTTTTAAGTATGAAGACAATTTTACTACCCTAAATAATGCTCTGATTTTCACAAATAGCATAAGTTTCCGGTTGAAAAGTAGACGTAGTTGGTACTTTATTTAGGTCATTTTTCCAATTATTCAAAATTTATTTATTTATTGTGTATGATGGCATTATTGTCCAAGAGAGACCTAGATGGTCTGCTGCTGTCTAACGCTTCGCTTCCCTCAGAATCTACAATGATTAGGAATCATAACATTTAATTATAATAATTATAAAAATTAAAATAATTAAAAATTATAATAATTTAATATATAGTGGATATATAATATATATATTATGGTTTGTATATGATAAATGATAATATTATTAATTGAAGTGCCTAACATGATACCTAATGTTTTTCTTTTAATTTCATATGATATGTTTAATATGTTAAATATAGATGCTTAATTTAAAGAAATATTTAAATCGAATGTTAAAATAAATATATTTAATACATACGTCAAATGTATATTTTACTTAGGGAACAAACAGTTACGTAAAATAAGTTATATCAAAATGATTTATTTAATCATATAATATGGTCACACTTACTGAATATGTGTCATCACCAGGCTGTAATATTGTTACATTTCCTTTAATCATAGTTACAGTAGCGGACTTTTTGCTTAAGTAAAGATTATTAAATACAAGATATTCTTTTGATGGCGGGCATTGTATTATTCCTTTGAATTTTATTAAATATTCTCCCTGTATATAAAAAATATAATATATTTTACAATTTTTAGGTAAATTATTAAAAAAAAATCAATATTACTTTTGTCGGCACATCAAATATTATTATTATCCAATAGGATATTTATAATCTAATAGATAAGATGACGTATAGTCCGATTTATGTATACCTACTCGAATTATAACGTGTTAGGTTTAAGAATAATTAATAATATAACTAAATGACTGATTAAATTTTAATAAAAAAAAAACAAAAAAAGATAGGTATATTTATAAGTATATAAATATAGGTATATTAAAATATAAAAAAAATCACAATTCTTTTATATAAAATTAACGATCAGGTTAGATTAAGAAATATATATAAATAAAATTAATTATGATGAAATTAAATTTAATAAAAATATATTATTATAAAATATATATTCTCCTTAAAAACGATTTTAGTTAGATTTGTTTTGTTACCATCAAATATTATAATTTCGGGTATAACTGCAGTATGTAAAATTTAATGTAATATCTATTTTCAAAATTATTTCTAAATTAATAACAGGTCATCACAAATAACCTTTAAATATTAACATTAAACTGGGGTTTAAGCAGAGAAAGACATTAAATGAAAAAATAAGAATAAGTATTTATTATAATTAGTAGTATCCAATATTCTAATTTTAACACATATGTTTTGTTAGAAAAGTAATAACGTTTTGAACAATATACGAGTACATACCGATTCTGTGTGGCAATATTATTTTGAGGTAAAATAAAAAAAAATAGGTATACAGTTCATTATATCAGTAACTTAATGAACACTAAGTAAAATGACCATATAATATATTATAAAAAAAAAAAAAAAAAAAAAAAATGAAAAATACTCACAGCAGGTAAGTTTGGCAAAAACTTGTAATCTGCACATATAACACTATAAATGTAACATATGTAAGCGATTAAAAACGTTTTCATCTTTTTATGATATGAATACTCGTATGTCGTTCAATAATATAGGTAAACTTGGTTGAAATACAAAAATTGAAATGAAAGTTGTTTTGGAATTTTTTTACTTTATATATATACTCGTACTTTATATTATATTATATTATTTTATTGTTCATTTGTCCTTGATTGAATTATTATTCACTGAACTAAATAGGTAATATTTATATTAATTATTTTTTTCATTTTAAATGGAATAATGTTTTAAACGAACATTGTAGAGGAAATGTATGATTCATATCCGTAAACATCGTCCGGTGATGTTATGAAATACCTAGTTTTAATTTTGTTTTTGTAACCATCTTACATTGTTGTTAATTAAAACGAATATTATTAATCTCATACAGGAACTATAGGAGATATTGCATTAATTTTATTAAAAACTGTCATTATTTCAATCTATATATAAATAGTTTTAAAATAGAGATTTGAACATTTTTTGACGTTTTGAATGATTTTTCATAAAAATATATTTTTCATCCCAACTTTTAATTCAATTGATTACAAATAATAATAAAAATTGATAGTAAAAAGTCAAGTTTTTATACTAAAATTGAATAGGTTGTGCAATAAAGGGTTATGCAATTTTTAACAAACAAATTATTTTGACATTGTTAATTGTTATTCATGGTATATTTAATATTTGTCCTTGATTGGTCAATTAAAATTTCATGTCATTTATTGTTTAAAATATATTGAGGACAAATTTGATTCTTTTACATTTTATTGCGTTATATTTTGAATAAATTAAAAAAATAACATATTTCTGTTTGTAACAGAATAGTACTAGGAATAAATTATGTATATATATATATATATAATATAATATTACAATAACATAGAGTAAAAACTAAAAAAAATATTACGAAATAAATGAACATTACACGCGATATATATTATATTGTTATACGATTGAAAATTTTAAAAATTTTAGCTAAAATAGTAATATTGTACCAACTTCAATATATTAATAACGTATTATTTAATAATTATACACTTCATTATGTAAAAATTACTAAATTTATATTTTTACATTTATAATATATTATATTTTATATTAAGACTACTCCATCGTGGAATCAGTTTTCGTTTATGCCCAGTAAATTACTATTGAAATTCAAGGAAGAAGTGAATAGATGGAATAGAGAGTGATAATAGGATAGCCAATATAAGTATTAGAAATGTTGCTGAGAGAAATGTATGGGAGTTGTAGAAATAACCATAAAGTTGGATGAAAGGTAAAAGGAACAAAAAGATGAGCTGATACTCCTGCCGCACAGGATACAGGTGTGCGGATCATAGCGTTTAATTTTACTTAGAATTTGAATGCAATGATAAACCATTGCATTCGAAAAAACGATTCTGAGCGAAGTTCAGTCAGATTATAATTTTCGTTTGAACTAAAAATATCAATTTAAAACAGCTATAAAAAAAAATTGAGATTAGGGATTTTTCTAATATTTTAGTATGATGTTAAGTAATATGTAAGTATA
>JAIUCT010000020.1:5425311-5459592 GCA_021307375.1 Tetraneura akinire | reverse complement strand
TTTTTTTTATAGCTGTTTTAAGTTGATATTTTTAGTTCAAACGAAAATTATAATCTGACTGAACTTCGCTCAGAATCGTTTTTTCGAATGCAATGGTTTATCATTGCATTCAAATTATAAATAAAATTAAACGCTATGGTTCGCACACTTGTATCCTGTGCGGCAGGAGTATCAGCTCATCTTTTTTTAAATATGTTTTTTAATTAATTAATAAATATTCTAGTTTTTTAGTTGATATTTTATGAAAAAAAATTATCTATGTTTTATCTAGATGATAAAATTAGTATTTTTATCTTTTACTAGATCAATTTTAATTTGATAATATTTTATCTAGGTATATAAATACTTATCTTATTTCAACATGAATATACTCGTATATAAAGATATACCTATATAAGATATTATATTATATTGTATATACAATTTTACGAGTATATTAAGTTATAATTTTTTTTCAATACAATTTATTTAATAAATTTTGTATTTAATAAACAATGACTATGCAGAGCATTATGTAAACCTAATATATACCGTATCGTTAGTTTGACATATTACCAAATTAATTATAAATTAGTAGGTTTAGGTTAAAAAATAATAATTTAAGTCAATATAAATTTAATGTTGAATATATTATTATAAAAGATACATCATTTAGTTAATATTATTTTACTATATTTCAACGCACAATTGCAAACATAAGTTGATAATAAAATATTTTTAGCTCATAAACATTCATAATATTATTATTAGGATTAACCGATTAAAAATAAAATACAATTGTTACATTTAATAAAAACCAATTATGAAAATATCTGAAAAACATTGCATGATTTGTTAAATTTTATTAATCTTTTTTGTTTAAAAGTATATGTTATACATTATCAATAAAGTATTATATAATATACTAACAATAAAAAATTAAAATCCGTACGACTCATTATAATTGTACATAAATAATGGATAAAACGATTTAATTATCTTATATACACAGAATATATTCAACAATAAAAATGTAGAATCCTTCCAAGATTTCTTTCTTTCTTTTGTTGGTAATCACGATAATCATATTTTAAATTATTCCCAAGGACGTATTAAATCGATAATATAAATCACACATCCGTACATTTCGTTATGTTTTGAGTATATTAAACGAAATTTGTAAGTTCCATAAAAAAATTCTTTTGGGAAATTTGACTTCTGAAATATTGACGTATCTAAACCCTTTACATTATAAATGCCCTAAAATTACAATAAAATGTGTTATTATCCTATATTTTATTTTCAAGTATATAAGTTATAATACATTATTTTATTAAATAATGATGACATAATTCTTAATATGATCAGTATTAAATTTGAAATATAATCTCAATTTGATTTATCTTAAATATTATAAATTGTTTTTAATAAAATATAATTATTTATATATAATGTAGTAATCAATAATCATTATTGAATATTACAAAAATTATGAATTGTGATTGATTTTGATTTATATTTGTATTAGTAATAAAATTACATTGAAATGTTATAAAATGTATTATTATAGCTTACAGGAACAAAGGGACAAGTTGCATTTTTTATTCCAAATCCAGTTACTACTTGGGTCCATGCATTTCCCATTAAATATTTTAAAGTAGAGCATGCTTTGGGAGCTTTATATAAAAATGCGTTATCTTTCCAACCTCCAATTGAGTCTTTGACAGCCATATTTATATCAATCTATTTAAAATTAAACTATTAGAACTAAAACTGTTTATAAAAATAAAAAGGGGGAAGGAATTCAATTTTTAAGTCTCTAAGTTTAAAATTGACTGAGTTATCCTGAAATATTGAAATCGAACTCGTCAATTTCAGTTTTTGTGAAATTGCCGTTTTTTCATCAATTTTTGGTCGTTTATTCTATCTCATAAGATAAATATTGAGAAATTCAAAAATGACCTAAATAAAGTACTAACTATATTCACTTTCCAACCGAAAACATATGCTAGTCATGAAAATCGGAACATATTAGTTGTAGCCATAATGGTTAAATAATATGGTTTCCTGCAGCTATAAAAACAAAAACAAAAAGAAGTAAAATCACACGTCATTGTAAAACCAATACAATTTTCGCTTTACTCAAAATCTAAAACTGAGTTCCTTTTCCCCTATGTCACGCCATAACTTGATAATGACTTTATCGATTATTTTGATTTTTTTTCTTGATATAAAAGAGTACATCGCGGAGAAGGTTTTGAGCTTATTAATTTCAATTCTATAAAGTCATTGAGTACTTATTTATTTAAATAATAATTAAATTTTAAATTAATTCAAATACTAGTAAAATGGTAACAATGACAACTCAAGTTTTTTGTAAAATTTATAATTATTCATACATTTTCAGAATTTTTCACAGTCCATTCGGTTCGAAGGTTTATCCTGTCTTAAGTTTTTTGAGAAGTTTTTAGTCATCCAATTAGTTCACAGCAATCATGCCTAGCTGATAATAAAAATGAAATATCGAATTCGTTAAGTTTTGATAGACTAATATATGATATACATATTTATTTTATTTTCAGTTGTATTTGGTTATTCAAAATGCCATCCAACATAGGTTGCAGATCTCCCAATACTGCAAGTTAAAGATAATAATATATACGTGCAAATCAATTTGACGAATAATGAAAAGTTAAATAGAAGTTAAACAGAATGTATGGAATGAAAAACAACAAGTTGTTAAAAACGTAGTAATGACGCGTTTAATTCCCATCGAGTTGCTTTCAATTATTTTTGCAATAAATTATTGTTCACATAAAATTGTTTTTAATATCATTGATTTTGGCAACGATTCGAATACAAAATGGAATTGCATTTGCTATTATCTTATTACACTTACCTGCACTAGTCAATTATATGGGAATAACATCAAACACTCAAATGAAATATAAGCATGTGAGTCAATTATTCGAACGACCGATCTATAGTAGTTTTTTCGAAAATTTCTCGACATTAGTAATGTAAAAATTCCTAACGAGAACGACACATCGTCTGGATACATTATATTCCTTGCATATTTTTGTAATTTTACTAAATCAAAGACCGAACTCATCGAGATGGTGTTCTCAAATATTGCTCAAAATTATAAAAATCACGTTTAGTTCAAAAAACATGTTCGTATATCATATTTCATGTTTTAGTTGAGCGAACGTATTATATAGACCCAAAAAAACGTTGATTTCAACGAAATTAACTTTCAAATTCAAAATTTGATAGCTGGCGAATTGATGACATACAAATCGGTTGATTCTTGATTCTGTTACCAACCAAAAATTGATGTCAACTTTCCGAAGGAATATTTTAAGTCGCTAAATTATTGTAATTTCTTGATAAAATTTTTATTTAGATACGTATTTTTTTAAATTTTGAACACAAATATATTGTTATTTTTAATCAATTTTTCATACTTACATCTAAAGTATCGTCAAATGGTTTTATAATTGTTATATTTCCTTTAAGTTCAGAACCGGTAGAAGATGTTTTACTCAAATAAATATTGTGCTGGAAATAATAATTTCTTATCGGAAGGCAATTTAATACTCCTTTAAACTTTATTTGAAATTTACCCTTTTAAATAAATATATAATATTTTAGCCACATAAAATTTTAAATAATCACATTTCACAAAAGTGTATTTAATAAAGCACTTAGCATAAAGATAATACGTATTAAAATAAATTGCATAAAAAAGTATTATCAAAAAATCAGTTTCCTAATGAAAAGTGATTTTCTTTAAATTACACTGAAATAATATATAAATATATTATAAATTATTATAATGATAAAATAATTTACTAATTTACTTATCTAATGGAAATGATTTAAGGTTTTTTAAAAATTAATTAGATTAAATTACTAATAAATGATAATATAATATTATGAACATTAATGAATTTCAATAAGTAATGTTAATTGTGCGTTAAATATAAATAATTTAAAAAATATAAAACTACAATATCAAACAAATTTACTTACAATTGGTAAGTTTGGGTAAAATTTTCGGTTTGACTCGATACTATTAACATTCATAATATAACATAGATATATTATTAAAAATTGCTTCATATTTTTATTTAATATATATATATAAAGTATCTTCTACAAAAATATAGTTAATTCTCGTTCAAACGCAGAAATTAAAATATAAGATATTTTTTTGGATATAATAATGTTATGACGTATTTGTATCATTGTATCACCACTATAACATATAGCAAATTGCTGTCCTTCATTGAACAAATATTTCAAAAAATCTTTTTCACAATTATAATTATATATTTTATTGTTTAAATTTAATATTTTAAACAATTACTATAGGTATTGTGTACATTCATGTTAACTCCGTGCTTGTTGTGTTACATTGAAATTTAATGTATTATATTAGAAGACTTTTTTTTTTTTTTCTAAAATAATGCCTAAATGTAAAACCATAAATTTTTTGGTAATAATTTGACTTAAAATAACAATAACATAACAACTATATATTATAAATTATGGGAACAATGGATTTTGATAATAAAATTGTATATTATTTTGCACTACTAAACAATATTATTATTTGTATTCGAATAATCAATTTAACATGGTTGAAATAATTTGAACTATGTTGTAATTTGATACAAAATAATAATAGGTATACGGCCATACTCGTGGCAGTATAAAAATATTATTTTCATCGTTACACACGCATCGTCCGACGAGAAAATAAAATGATAAACAATTCCCGGGAATAGACATTAATAAACATTCATTTAAAAAAATATACACAACAGTAGAAAAAGCCAAGAACAGGAAATATTAAATGTATGATTATTTGTATAACGTGTACAGTGTACACTCACTCTAATAAGGGATATAATATTATAATCACAAATTCACAAATAATATTTTCTTCGTATAATTATATCTTCTTCTGTCTCAAATATTTCAATTCCATTTATGAACCATCATTATGCAGAAAAAATCGTAATAAGAATAATTTTTAATATAACTATATGCCCTAAAAAATTTTAATAAAAAAACAAAAAGATATATATATATATTATATATTACATATAATATTAAAATTTATAAACATGCTTTATTTTAGTTAACTACAAGAAATAATTTATATAAATCACAATTCTTTAATATAAAATTTATGATCACGTTAGATTAAGAAATATAATATATAAATAAAATTAATTATGATGAAGATAATTTTAATAAAAATATATTATTAAAAAATATATTTAAATTTTCAATAAAAACGATTTTAGTTAGTTTTAGTTTGTTACAAACAAAATATTATATTTTCAGTTATAAATTAAATAATTTATTAATATAAAAATATACATTAAATAAAATATAAAAATATAAATTAATTAATTTAAAAATAATTTATTTTAGTAAGTATGTAAAATTTAATGTAGTATCTATTTTCAATAACATTTTTAGATTAATTATAGGTCATCACATAAAACGTTTATTATTAACATTAAACTCGGTTTTAAGCAGCCAAACACGTAAAATGAAGAAATACGATAATTTTTTTTATAATTATAAGTATCCAATATTCTAATTTTAACACATATTTTTTGTTAGCATAGGCACAAATAGGGGGGCTTGGGTGGAATAAGACTCCGCCCAGAATACATCCAAGCCCCACAAATAATAAAATTAATTAATCAATTATTATATTTTATATTGATATACCTATTGGTATATCTAATTTATGAGACTTAAGCTCCCCCAAATTCTTTTAGCTATTTGCGCCTATGGTTTTTATAAAATTAATAACGTTTTTAACAATATATACTGACTTTGTGGAGCAATATTATTATTTTGAAGTAACATAATAAATGTATACAGTTCATTATATCAGAAAATAAATGAACACCAAGTAAAATGACCATAAAATATATTGTAAAAAATAAAAAAAAAATAAAAATACACACAGCAGGTAAGTTTGGCAAAAATTTGTAATCGACACATATAACACTATAAATGTAACATAATATGTAAGCGATTAAAAACGTTTTCATCTTTTTATGATATGAATATGTCGTTTATTAATATCTGTATTGTATAGGTAAACTTGGATGAAATACAAAAATTGAAATGAAAGTTTTTTTGGAATTTTTTTAGATTATACTATATTATATACGTTATGTTATAACGTACTTTATATTATATTATTTTATTGTTCATTTGTCCTTGATTGTATTATTATTCACTAAACTAATTAGGTAATATTTATAATAATTTGTTTTTCATTTTAAATGAAATAATGTTTTGAACATTGAACAAACATTGTAGAGGAAAGTGGTCTCTTTTTATATGATTCATATCCGTATCGTATACATCGTCTAGTGATATAATCAAATTTATAGTTATATTTTTGTAATCACCTTACATAATTATTTATTATATATTTATAACAAATATTATTAATCTCATACAGGAACTATAGGACATATTGCATTGATTTTATTAAAAACTGTCATTATTTCAATCTATTTATTCCCATAAAAAGTTTTAATATAGAGATTAGAACATTTTTCATAAAATTATATTATCACTCTTACTTTTAATTAAATTTATTACAAATAAATAATTTTAAACAATTCAACAATTCAATTTTAAACAAAAAATTATTAAAAATTTTAGACATATTAAAATATATTTAAAGTAAATTATTCGTAAGTAATTTATTCGTATTCTCAACCATAGCAGTAAAAATACATCAAATTCAATCTTTACACGGATCGTTTAAAGCCAATAATTATTATTATAAGGATACTGCGATTACCATCAGCAATCATCCATGATCACCATGATGTCTGGTGATCTATAGCAAGTAGACGAAATCCGATAGAACAGATAGGATGGAAACTTTGACGATTAATGTTTTCCATAATTCTATAATAATGAAGACTGACTGTGAATTGCAGAAAATTGAAAACGATTTTCCTCTCAACCACAGGACACTAGTATATTATTACTAAAAGGTAGATCTGTACATGTTACAATTTTTTTAGAATTTTTCATTTCATAATTTTTAAACAAAATAATATTTTTCTATAATATACTCTATTCTTATATACATATTATTATTCTATAATAATTGTTAATTCATTAAATAATTTATTGGAAAAAATGAAATATTTATTTAATATAATGTTGAATTAATAATAATAGTACTTAATTATAATAACATTTTTATCGAGTTAATAAAATATAATTACCAAATTAAAATTCTTAAAAATATTATTTTCATCAATATTGTAATAAAATAAAAGAATATAATATAAAAAATACTTTAACAATCTTTTGAACATTGTATTATAAAATTTTACACTATAAAATGATTACACAATAATGTAAAATAAACTCGTGCATACGATTATATATAAAAATATATATTGTTATTTATACCTACATAATATGTGTTTTTATATACTAAAATAAAAACTAAATTAAAACTTAATATTTGGTAAAAATAATTTGAAGTTAAGAATATATATATATATAAGTATTATAAGTATAAGTGTACAATTATTGACAAGTGTATACATATAGTGCACATATCAACGAATATAAATTTAATTTTAATAAATATTTAAATATATTAATAATCAAATATCTATGTTTTACACTTCAATTTACTCCCAAGGACGTACTACATCGATAATGAAAATTATACAGCCATATATTTTTTTGTTCTTTGTATAATATAAACGAAATTTGTATAATCCGTAGAAAAATGTCTTGGGAAAATTAGCCTTATTAAATAATGCAGAATCAAAATCTATCATATAAACACCCTAAAAAACAAAAGTCTACCGTCATTATTTAATGTAGGTATAGGTATAATCATTTGTGTATATATAATATATTAATATAACATATTATATATAAAAAAAGTTAAAAATATTATTTTATAATATTATGTAAAAAAACGATTTCAACTCAAGTCCACAGGAGTAAAAAAGATTTTTGAGAAAGGTTGAATTTCTATTAAAATTTAAAAAATGATTCTGAACAAAGTTCAGTGAAATATAAGTATTGATTTAATCTTTTTACATTATTATTAAAAATTTTAAATACGAAGATATTCATTTACATTTAGATTTCAACATAAGAGTTCGGAAAAGTATTTAACTATCTATAGTACATAATATGGGAAAATTTTTAAGTCTCTTAGTTCAATATTGCCTTAGTTATTGTAAAATATTGAAATCGATTTGGTCAAAATTTCAGTTTTCATGAAAAATGTCTTATTTTCATCATTTTATTGAACTTAATAACCTATTGCTATTATGCTCAATTTTTAGAAATTCGAAAAATGACTTAGATAAAGTACCAACTACATCCACTGTATCTTACCGAAAACATATGCTACTCGTGAAAATCGGAGCATTATTTCAGTTAAAAAAGTGCCTAGTGATATAAAAAATAAAAACACAGTTGGTAATAATTATTTTAGATTCTGAGCGAAGCGAAGAATGTATTGGTTTTACAATGATGTGTGTCTTTTTTTTTTTAAGTATGAAGACACTTTTACTACCCGAAATAATGCTCCGATTATCACGAATAGCATATGTTTCCGGTAGCAAAGTGGATGTAGTTGGTACTTTATTTAGGTCATTTTTCGATTTTCTCAAAATTGACCCTAAGCGGTAGAAAAAACGACCAAAAAATGACGAAAAAACGGCATTTTTTAAATTTCGACGAATTCGATTTCAATATTTCACGATAACTCAAGCAATTTTGAAGTTAGAGACTTGAAATTTTTTTTGGGAATCAATATAGGTACTATGTATATGTGATAAAATTTTGGAACCGTTACGTTCATTTTTCTACAAAATATAGGACTTTGAATATTTCGTAAAATTCTCGTTTTTTTGTATATAATGTTTGATAAAATTAGCAATATTTGGTATTAGGGTCTGAAAATTTTACTGAAGTATATTTATATATTAATTAACATTAATTCAAAATATTAGAAAAATCCATTGTCTCAAGTTTTTTTATAGCTGTTTAAAGTTGATATTTTTAGTTTAAACGAAAATATTATGAAAAAAATGACGAAAAATTGGCATTCACAAAAACGTGGCTCTATGGGAGACGCGTGTGGTGTAGTCGGCGAAATATTCTCGAACGCTATCTCGGTGTTGAGCTCCGTCGCCAGGCATCGACAGCGGATGGGTGACCGCCGTTTTTTTTTTCGTTTTTTTTTCTTACTATGTCTGAATCATCATATTAAAATATTTAAAAAGTCCATGGTAACATTTTTTTTTATAGCTGTTTAAAATTAATATTTATATTTTTTTGTTTTTATGATTGAAGACACTTGTACTACACGAAATAATGGTCCGATTTTCACAAATAGCATATGTTTACGGTAGAAAAGTGGATGTTCTTGGTACTTTATTTAGGTCATTTTTCGAATTTTTCAAAATTGATCCTGTACGTTAGAAAAAACGATGAAAAAATGACGAAAAAACGGCAATATATTAATCAATACCTACATTATCTGACTGAACTTCGCTCAGAATCGTTTATTCGAATGCAATGGTTTAACATTGCATTTAAATTATAATTATAATCAAATACTATGATATGCACACCTATATCCCTGCGGCAGGAGTATCAGATCTTTTGTTTATTTATAACTAACTAGAAGGCTAACTAGAAGGAAAGTCATCCATATTTCCCCGCATTCTAGTATGTTAATCGTGTAGGACTTATAGCGTAAGGGTAAAAATAATTATTATAATCGAAAAGTAGGTTATAACAAAAAATATTTTCAATAGTACCTAACCAATTTCTAGCAAAAAACAATGTATTAAATTTTAAGATTTTAGTTATATATAATGCATATATTAAAGTAGGTAATAATCATAGGCGTAACTAGAAAATTAAGTTAGGGGGGCTAGAGTCCTAACAATTAAATTCTTCTTAAGTAGTTATTATTCAAATTGTCACACAAATTTAAATATATGAACAAAATTAAAAAATAATGAATAAAATTTTTTTTTGTTTAATAATGATTATCATTTTTCCTTTACCAAATTATATTATTTATCACTCTATTACCTTGGAGGGCTATAGAAGATATTAGAGGGGCTAAAGCCCACCAAGAACCTACCTAGTTACGCATATAGTAATAATTATTTCTTTATAAACTATTACGTATTATTATTATTATTTTTTTTTTTTTTTTGAAATAATAAATAGATTGTAAAATATAAATTTCTATTTTGTTAGTTGTAATTATATTAAAAATATTAAATTTACTCTTTTTCAATTGTCATCTTATTATACATTTTTACTAAATATTAAGTAAAATGAGTTCTCAGTTGTATATTTTTAATTAATATATTATTATATCTTACGGCTGGTATAGGGCATGTAGCGTTCTTTCGTGTAAAAGAATATATTATTTCATCTCCAAATATTTTTTGAAATGTAGAACATGCTTTGCCTGTTTTATATACAAATGCATTATCTTTCCAACCTCCAATTGAATCTTTGACCGCCATATTTACTTCTAACTATAGAAAAATTAATTATAATTTGTATATATATTTTTTATATTTTATTATGTAATATCAAATATAATATTTTATAAATATTTAGAAAAAAAGATGAGATACAGAAGTGGAATGGATATTGCAGGCCATGAATGATTGTGCAAATCAGACTATTATTTCTGCCTTAGATAATATATTTACAGTCTTCTAGATTTACATTTTGTTGTAATATATAAATATTATATTTTGATTGCAAATTTGCATAATCGTATCCATCGCATTTAATAATATACTACTCATGAATATAAAAAATTTATCAAATTTTTAGCTTAATGTACGTAAAATCAAAATATATATATGTTATTATATATATACTCGTACATGTTGTCATATTTATATCCAACTATCGAAAAATTAATTATAATTCATATATATATATATTATTAAGAAATATTAAATATCAGATTTTATAAATATTTAGAAAAAAAGATGAGATACAACTGTGGAAAGGATATTACAAGCCATGAATTATTGTGGAAATCAGACTATTATTTCTTCTTAAAATGTGTTTTAATTCTTTTAAATTTATGTTTTATTGTAAAATACAAGTATAATGTTTAAATTTTGAATGCATATTTAATAATCGTATTCATCGTTAAAAATACTAATTATGGATATAAAGAATTTATAAAATTTTTAGATTAATGTACTATTGTACTTAAAATCAAAATATGTATATTAAAATATCTACATACGAGTATATACATGTTATATTATATAAATTTCACTAAAAAATATTACAATAAATAAGACCTGTCGATTTTAAACCGGTATAAAAACCGGTAAACACTTAAAAAAATAATATTAATATTACTATTAAGTCTTCAAGCCCTAAAACACAAAATTTCCAATTTTATTAAATATTATAAAAATATAAATATAAATTCTAATTACATTTTATTTGTTTTACAATGATGTGTGTCTTTTTTTTATGTTTGAAAACACTATTACTACCCGAAATAATGCTCCGATTTTCATGAATAGCATATGTTAAAAAGTGGACGTAGTTGTTATTTTGAAGTCTTTTTTCGAATTTCTTACAAATGCCTCTATACGATAAGAAGAACGACCAAAAAATTATGAAAAAACAGCATTTTTCATGAAAACTGAAATTTCGAGGAAATCCTTTTTAATATTTCATGATAATTTAGGCAATTTTGAATTTAAAGACTAGAAAATTGTTTTGGATGTTCACATAGGTATACTATATAATATGTGATAAAATTTAGGAACCATTTCCATAATTTTTGTACAAATTATAGAAATTTTAATATTTCCTAATATTACCACCTATATATAATGTTTGATAAAATTGTCAATTTTGGGTTTTAAGTTATGAATATTTTACTAAAATATACTCATATATTACATAATATTATATGATACTAAAATATAATAAAATTCTATGTCTCATTTTTTTCTGTTTAAAGTTGAGTGTTTTAGTGTAATCAAATATTAAAAATACATAATAATATGTATTCTTATTATTTCTCAATACTTTTACAAAAATTATTAATAAAAAGAAAAACATTATTGAAAAATGCTGAAAATTTTAATGAAGCATACTTCCAAATTTTTTACATTTTTCCTGAATATCATAAAAATGACATGTATCAATTTTTTATATTTGTTTAAAGTTAAAATTTGAATAAAATAAATAAAAATAAAAATTATTTATACCGATTATTTGTATTATATTTCAATATTTTACAATCATGGTTTATAAAATTGACAAACCAAATTTGAAAATTTTATTGAAATACAAATACATTTTACTTAACTTAGTTCTAATTAAGTAAGTTTACGATTTTTTTTTTCGTATCTGTTTATAGAAAGGAAAGCGATACTGGTGTTAAATGTAATGATAAAAATAGCTGATATTCCTGCCGCATGGGATGCACAGGTATGCAAATCATAGCGTTTAATTTTAATTAGAATTTGAATGCAATGATCAACCATTATATTCGAAAAAACGATTCTGAGCGAAGTTCAGACAGATAATGCTGTTTTTTCGTCATTTTTTTCAAAATATATTCGATTAACTAAAAATATCAACTATAAACAGCTATAAAAAAATTGAGACTAGGGATTTTTCTAATACTTTAGTATGATGTTAAGTAATATGTAAGTATAATTCAGTAAAATTTTAATGACCAAAATTGCCAATTTTATCAAACATTATATACGTAAAAACGAGAATTTTAGGAAATATTCAAAGTCCTATATTATGTAGAAAAATTAACGTAACGAATCCAACATTTTTAAGTCTTTGTATTCAAAATTGCCTGAGTTATCGTGAAATATTGAAAACGAATTCATTGAAATTTCAGTTTTCGTGAAAAATGCCGTTTTTTCGTCGTTTTTTCTACCGCTTAGCATCAATTTTGAGAAATTCGAAAAATGACCTGAGTAAAGTACCAACTACATCCAATTTTCAACCGGAAAGATATGCTGTTCGTGAAAATCGGAGTATTATGTAGGGTAGTAAATTGTTATCAGACATAAAAAAAAAAAGGGAAAAAAAGGGGAAAAAAGGAAAAAAAAGACACACATCACTATCACTGTAAAACCAATACATTCTTTGCTTCGCTCAGGATCTAAAATTTTCTTTTAAAAAAGGATTCTGAGCGATTTACTATCAGATTTTAGTATTTAGATGATTAATTTAGGAGTTTTATGGTAACATAAATATATTAAACGTAAAAATTGATAAATTTAAAAAAATTAATCAATATACATGTATAATCTGATGAAATACGCTCATAGTTGTATTTACTAATGTAATGATTTATCATTTAATTTATCTAATTGTATCACTATTATTGCTCAAAGTAATGTCTATATATATATATATTTACAAAATACAAACTAAAAGAAACACACATCATTATAAACCGCAATAAATTCTTAGCTTTCTTCGTAATCTTAAATTAGTTTGAATACTTATTATTAAATATAAATATGATTATAGGAATCATAAACGTTTAATTTATGGTGGATAGAATAATAACATATTATATTTGGTATATAATAAATACACATTATGAAAGTACCTAATATGATACCTGATTTCTTTTAATTTCATATAATATGTTTAATATTTTAAATATAGATACAAAATTTACAGAAATATTTAAATCGAATGTTAGTTAATGCTAATAAATATATTTAAAACGTCAAATGTATATTTTAATAAAAGAGAACACACAGTTACATAAAGTATGTTATATCAAATTGTTTTATTTAATCATATAATATGGTTACACTTACTGAAAAAGTGTCATCAAAAGGTTCTAAAACTGTTGTATTTCCTTTAACCATAGTTACAGTAGCGGACTTCTTGCTTAAGTAAAAATTAAAAAAAAAAGTATAACCACTTGATGGTGGGCAGTGTATTATTCCTTTGAATTTTATTAAATATTCTCCCTGTATATAAAAAATGTAATATACATTACTAATTTTAGGTGGAAAAATATTATAAAAAAAATAATATTCCTTTTGTCAGCATATCGAATATTATTGGAAATCTATAAACTAATAGATAAGACCAGATATAGTCCGAATTATGTATACCCGAATTTTAAAGTTTTAGATATAAGAATAATTAATAATATAACTAAATCACCGATGAAATTTTACTAGTAAAACAAAAAAATATATTCATATATAATACTAAAATTTAAAAAAATCAATATTCTTTAATATATAATTTAAGATCACGTTAATTTACGAAATATATATAAATTAAATTAATTATGATGAAATTAATTTAATACAAATATATTGTTATAAAATGTTTATTCTCCATAAAAACGAATTTAGTTAGTTTTAGTTTGTTGCAAGCAAATATTATAATTTCAGGTATAATTAATGTAGTACCTATGTAAAATTTAATGAAATAACTGTTTTCGAAAGAATTTCTAATAATTTCTAATAATAGGTCATCAGTTCATCACTCATCACATAATACGTTTAATATTAACATTAAACTCGGTTTTAAGCAGAGAAACGATTAAAATGAAAAAAAAGAATAAATATTCTTTTTTATAATAGTAGTACCTATCTAATATTCTAATTTTTACGCATATTTGTAGTTAGAGAAGTAATAACTTTTTACCAATATATACCTAGTCTGTGTAGCAATAATATTTTGATGTAAAATAACAAAAATTGTATACAGTTCATTATATCAGAACCTCAATGAACACCAAGAAAAATAACCATATAATATATTGTAAAAAAAAAAAAAAAAAGGAAAATACTCACAGCAGGTAAGTTTGGCAAAAACTTGTAATCGGCACATATTACACTATACACGAGTATGTAACCGATTAAAAACAGTTTCATTATTTTATGATATGAATAATATGTCGTTCATTAATATAGGTAAGTTTGGTTGGAATACAAAAATTGAAATGAAAGTTATTTTTGAATTTTTTTAGATTATTTATATATTCGTAGTTTATATTATATTATTTTATTTTATTGTTCATTTGTCCTTGATTGAATAATTATAATTATGCATTAAAATAATTAATCATATTTTTATTAATTTTTTTTTTTCATTTTAAATGAAATAATGTTTTGAATGAACCTTGTGAAGGAAAGTAGTCGCTTTATGTATGTTTCATATCCGTAAACATCGTCTAGTGATGTTATCAAATATATTGTTATAATTTTGTAACCACCTTACATTGTTATTTATTATAACGAATATTATTAATTTCATACAGGAACATACAGGACATATTGCAATAATTTTATTAAAAACTGTCATTATTTCAATCTATTTATTCCCACAAAAAATTTTTATATAGAGATTAGATCATTCTTTGAATGTTTTTCAAAAAATATATTATCATTTCAACTTTTAATTCAATGTATGTCAAATAAATAATTTTAAACATATTTAGGTAATTAAATTATACAAAATTCATACTCATATAAACAATTTTAAACAATTCATAATTAATAAAAATAATAAAAACATATAAAACATGTTATTATACTTTATACTTTATACATTTAAAGAAAATTATAAAAACATATTTTATCTAATGGTATGGTACATTCTAAGAACATTTATTATAATTATATAATATTATATACCTATATAACAATATTTTTCGAATTTTAGATTAATATATATTTCTTAATAATAATTGTTAAATTTTGTTTTATAATAAGTAATAACTCGAAATAAAAATGAATTTTATTTCAAAAATATGCATACAAACATATTTATATATTGGCATTTGGGTCTTGGCTAATATAAGAAAACTTTAATCGCGAATACAAAAAATAGCGAAGTAAAATCCGCGAAAACAATTTCCGCTACACAGCAAAACAGCGATTAAGTTTATCGCTAATGTGTACAATTTAACATATTTGTATTTATAAGCATATATTTTATTTAAAACCAATTATTATTTTATCAAGGAAATAATGTTTAGTCTTTAGTATAATAATATTATCATGATTTTGGTTTATGATCAATGTAAAGTCAAATATTGTTTGACATTATTTAGTGTGTATTGCGTTGTGTTCATAACTTGTTAATTTTTAACACTTAATAATAAATATTTTTAATGGAATTAATTAAAACTTTAAAAGTAATAAGAATACACCATTATTGGTTTATAAAAATCAAGTATAATATAAGTGTACCGTAAAAAGATGAAATGATGTATTGAAGATGTGTAGATGCGAATTGCGAAGGTCGCATTTTTGTGAGAAATGAATCGGTCCAAAAGGGCCCATCTAAACTTTATCACGTGGCCGACATAAATGAACTTGAAGCACGAAATATAATGGGAAAAATGAAGGAAAAGTTTTTACAACTCAAGACAATCCACAACAAATAATATCATCTACACAAATTATGCCTGGCGTGTCTGGTGTTTTTCCAGCAATTCCCCTTTTAAAACGTACTTTACGTAGAGTACGTCAGAAAAACATATATGCTCCTCCAAATTCGTCATCATTTATAGACCTTATAATACCTGAGGAATATTAAGACTCAATGCAAATTGAACGTGTTCAGCGTAGATTCTTTAGATTAGCTGGCTTTATGTTAGGTAAAAGACATCCTCCTCACGATTATTCCCCTGTATCAATTATGCATGGTATTACATCATTGGCCGATCGTAGACATTTAGCTAATTTAAAATATCTCAATAGTTTGCTTTCTGGGAAAATTGATTCTCCTACTCTTCTTTCCTTAATTAATTTTAAAGTTCCTCAACGGTCTACTAGATCTTATATGTACCTTTTTATACTCCACTGACTACCACAAATGATTTACTAAATGAACCATTCAATCGTTTAATGACTGACGCCAATTTGGACCCATCATTCTCCTTATAAAATTAAAACTTAAGTATATATTAAATTTATAATTAATGTCGTATATAGTAAATTTGTATTGGTTATGTACAATTGTAAAATATGTAATTTTCCTTCATGTATGTTTAAAAAGGGTTTATCCTGTTAATTTATAATAAATAAATAAATAAATATACTCAGAAATTGGACTGTCATCTATTTCTTCTTTACGATAGTGGTAATGTAGAAAATCGTTTTTTAATATTTTCAACTAAAGAAAATTTGACATTGATGGAAAAATCAAATAATAGTTGGTGTACGGTTTGCGGATGGGACATTTAAGATCACTCCTTTCTTATTTTTTCAAATCTATACGATTCACATACTCATAAATTATTATAATATTATGCCTACTATTTTTGCGTTTTTATCAAACCAATATATGAATAATTATTTCTTAAATTTAATGGTATTATTCCGACTTTAAATCCAAATATGATAATAATGGATTTTGAATTAAGTAGTATAATTCTTTTAATACTACAACATACTTTCACCATTCCCAAATGCAAAAAAATACGGTTGCTATTTTCATTTTTCTCAATGAATTTGGAGAAAAATACAAAAAATATTGTATTAGCCGAAAAATACTCAACAGACCCTAATTTTTCATTGAAAATAATAATGTTACCAGCGTTGACCTATGTTCCTAAACCGAACGTCATAGAGTACCTACATTGTGTTATTGTTAATTGTTATCTAAATTGGTTGAAATTCTAAATATTTCAAGGTGGGCGGCTATGTTGCGTACGCGAAAAATTGATAATGTAATATAATATTATGTAGTATGTACTAATATTGTAAATTTATGAGGAGTGTCCATCCGCCATCGGCTGCCCGTATGACGGACAGTGATAACACTGATAACTAATGATGATATATTATTTGATAGGCAACCATCGGGATTTATCTCCAGTTTTTATAAAAACTTATACTTTATATATATTAATATACATAACATTCTTTCTGTTTTTAAAAACCTACAAAAATGTTAAAAAATGCCTAGAGATATAAAAAGAAACACTACAGTAATTATATTGTTGATATACCTGATTAGAGAAGGAAAGTCATCTACTTCCCCTCTATATAGTGTGTAAATCGTGCAGGACGTAGATGTAACGACTTATGGACTATGGTTAAAAATAATTATAATTGAAAAATATGTTAAACCAAAAAATATTTTCAAAGTAACCAAATTCTAACGAAAAACAATATTTTCAATTTTAAGATTTTAATTATGTAATATAATGTATATATTAAATTAGGTAATAATATTATTTATTTATAAACTATTACCTATGCTTTTTTTAAAAAAATTACATAGATTGTAAAATTTAAATGTCTATTTTGTTAGTTGTAATTATATTGAATATCTAGGTATATTATATTTCCTCTTTTCCAATAGTCTTTATCTTATTATACTGAAATCGCATTTTAGATTCTGAGCGAAGCCAAGAATGTATTGGTTTTACAATGATGTGTGATTATTTTTTGTTTTTTTTTTTTTTTTTTTTATGTCTGTGTACAAAAATACTACCCGAAATAATGCTCCGATTTTCACGAATAGGGTATGTTTCCGGTAGCAAAGTGGACGTAGTTGGTACTTTACTTAGGTCATTTTTTGAATTTCTCAAAATTGACGCTATGCGGTAGAAAAAACGGCGAAAAAATGACGAAAAAACTGCATTTTTCGCGAAAAATGAAATTTCGACGAATTCGATTTCTATATTTCACGATAACTCAGGCAATTTTTAAGATAGAGACCTGAAATTTTTTTTGGATGTTCACATAGCTACTATATATATGTGGTACAATTTTGGAACCGTTACATTAATTTTTCTCCAAAATATAGGACTTTGAATATTTCGTAAAATTCACGTTTTTACGTATATAATGTGTGATAAAATTGTCAATTTTGGGTATTTTAGTCTGAAAATTTTACTGAAGTATACTTACATATTACTTAACATCATACTAAAATATTAGAAAAATCCATTGTCAAAATTTTTTTTTATAGCCGTTTTAAGTTGATATTTTTAGGAAAACGAAAATTTTAGAATCCATACATATAAATAAATAGTCTGAAAACACTTTTACTACCCGAAATAATGCTTCGATTTTCACGAATAGAGAGTTTCAGATGTAAAAGTGGATGTAGATGGTACTTTATTTAGGTCATTTTTCGAATTTCTCAAAATTGACTATAAGCGGTAGAAAAAACTTCGAAAAAATGACGAAAAAACGGCATTTTTCACGAAAAATGAAATTTTGACGAATTCAATTTCTATATTTCACGATAACTCGGGCAATTTTTAAGTTAGAGACTTGAAAATTTTTTTGGGTGTTCACATAGCTATTATATATATGTGGTAAAATTTGGGAACCGTTTTTTAAATTTTTTTACTAAATATAGGACTTCGAATATTTCGTAAATTTATCGTTTTTACGTATATAATGTTTGATAAAATTGGTAATTTTTGGTATTAGGGTCTGAAAATTTTACTGAAGTATACTTACATATTACTTAACATCATACTAAAATATTAGAAAAATCCCTAATCTCAATTTTTTTTTATAGCTGTTTTAAATTGATATTTTTAGTTCAAACGAAAATTATAATCTGACTGAACTTCGCTCAGAATCGTTTTTTCGAATGCAATGGTTTATCATTGCATTCAAATTCTAAGTAAAATTAAACGCTATGATCCGCACACCTGTATCCTGTGCGGCAGGAGTATCAGCTCTTTTTTTTACTAAATATTTTATAAAATGAGTTCTCAGTTGTATAATTTTAATTAATATATTAAAATAAATCTTACGGGTGGTATGCATTCTACTGGTATTTTTATTGGTAGCATGTAGCGTTCTTTCAGATAAAAGAATACATATAATATTTCACCTCCAAATAGTTTTTTAAATGTAGAACATGTTTTGCTTGATTTAAATACTAATGCATTATCTTTCCAACCTCAAATTGAATCTTTGATTTCGCCATATTTACTTCAAGCTATCGAAAAATTAATTATAATTTGTTTTTTATTATTTATTCAAATTCGAAATAAATATTCATATTACATGATGATATATACTAGTAACGTCTGTCGGGTCATCTAGTATATATATAAATGTAAATATGTATTATTGTAATTTCTTGATAGAATATTTTTTTTGAGATACGTATTTTTTGATTTCGAACACAAATATAATGTTATTTATACTTGAACTGATATTTCAACAAATCCTTTTTACATTTATAATTATAATTTTTATTGTTTAAATTTAATATTTTAAACAATTACTATAAATAGATATTGTGTACATCCTTGTTAACTCCGTGCTTATATTCTAGTAAAAATTACAAAATGGTACCTATAGTTATAATTGATTAATTGAAGTACTACCTTAGGCAATATTTAAATTTAATGTATAATATTTGAATACTAATTTTTATAAAATAAAGTCTAAATGTAAAACCATAAATTGTTTAGTAATAATTTGAACTAAAAAATATAATAAAAAAACAACTATATAGATTATGGGCACAATGGATTTCGATAATAAAATTGTAATTGTACTACTAAACAATATTATAATTATTTGTATTCGAATAATCAATTTGACATGGTTGAAATAATTTTGACTATATTGTAATTTGATATACAAAATAATAATAGGTACGACCATACACTTATGACAGTATAATAATATAATCTTCATCATTGTACAGTGTGTAATATACAAGCATAGTCCGATGAGCAAATAAGATGATCAACAATTCCCGCGAATAGACGTAGGTAAATAAATATTTAAAATATACACAAAAGTAGAAAAAGTCAAGAACAGGAAAGAATGAAAGTATGATTATTTGTATAACGTGTACAGTGTACACTCACTCTTATAAACGATAAAATCACAAATAATATTTTCTTAGAATAATTATATTTTTTTCAGTCTGAAATATTTCAATTCCATTTATGAACCGGAACCATCGTTATTAACGTCTATGTATTGTATTAAACTATTATCTCACGTAAGCAGAAAAAAATCGTAATCTCAACCATAGCATTAAATATAAATAAAATAAAAAATACAATAAATCGGGTAGTCAGCTATCTACTTGTTTTATAAGTCTGTGGTCCATCCAGTTCTAATTCTTAATTTCACTTTACCGCTTCGATCTATGAAATTATGGAACCATACAGAGCTCTACAAGATTGTTATAAGGTCGAAGAAATTCATACAACCAAACTAAAACTGTCCGATTCAGGTAATTATACATATGAGTAACAACGATAACAAACTTCCTAGATCGATATTCATCCCTAGAAATAGAGACATGCGGAGTGTGAGATCGATCAAGTAAGATTACATATTTATTTACCACCTACGTTTAAATTATTATTTTGTAATGTGATTATTATAAATATTATACCTAGTATAAATTTTAATATATACTTATACCTACCACAGAAATAAAAGATTATTTTGGTATATTACCCTATATGGTTTTATTTAGCTTCCAGCTAGTAGTATTCATTATTACTTACTTGATAATCATTTCATCTAGATATCTAGATATAAAATTATAAAATATCAATTTTATAACGACAATATATTTTTAATTCAAATAGTGCATAACATAAATTTTACATTATAAAAGTGATTTTGATACCAAAGCTTAAATTATTATTATTATTATATACATATTATTATTATGTAATAATTGTTAATTCGATTAAATTTATTGGGAAAAAATGAAATATTTATTAAATATAATGTTGAATTAGTAATAAACTAATAATAGTACTTCATTATAATAACTTCTTTTGTCAAATTACTTTATCTTATAATATAATAACTAAATTAAATTTCTTAAAAATCTTATGTGCATCAATATTGTAATAAAATAAAAGAATACAATATAAAAAAATACTGAAACAATTTTTTGAACATTGTATTATAAAATTGTAAACTATAAAATGTTTACACAATAATGTAAAATAAACTCGTACATTTTTAATTGTATATAAAAATATATTATGTTATAATATTTTTATACTAAAAATGAGTTTATGGTAAATATAAATAGCTTTGGTAAAAACAATTGAAATTTAGGAATATAAATATATTATATATTCGTATAAGTGTACAATTTTTGACAAGTGTATACATATAGTGCACAAATCGAACGAATATCAATTTAATAAATACTAAATTAGATAAATAATCAAAGAATTATGTTTTTCATTTCAATTTACTCCCAAGGACGTACTACATCGACAATGAAAATTATACAGCCATATATATTTTTTTTGTTATTCTTTGTATAATATATACGAAATTTGTACGATCCGTAAAAAAACGTCTTAGGAAAATTAGCCTTATTAATTATTGCAGAATCAAAATCTACCATATAAAGACCCTAGAAAACAAAAGTCTCTTGTCATTATTTAATACATAGGTATAGTCTTTTGCATGTATATAATAATATGTTACAAGTTAAAAATATTATTTAATAATAATGAGTAAAAAAAAAAAAAAGAGGTGCTACTGCTGTGGACGGTCCACAAGTGTAAAATAGATTTTTATAAAAAATTAAGTTGAATTTCGATAAAAATTTAAAAAAACGATTGTCAGCAAAGTTCAGTGTAATATACGAGTATTATTAAAAAATTTTACATTATTATTAAAAATTTAAAACACATAGATATTTATAATTTATTTACATTTTAATTTCAACGTAAGAGTTCGAAAATTTTTTCACATATACCTATATAAATATAGTACATAATATAGGAACATCCAATAAGATTTTCAATAATCTAATTTTAATGTTATAGTAAAATATTGAAATCGATTTGGTCAAAATTTCAGAAAATGAAAAATGCCGTACTTTCAACATTTTATTGAACCTATTGCATATTATGCTAAATTTTGAAAAATTGTTGTATAATTTTAATTAATACTCGTATATTAAAATATCTTACTGATAGTATTGGGCATGTAGCGTTCTTTTGTGTAAAAGAATATAGTACTTCATCTCCAAATATTTTTTTAAATGTAGAACATGCTTTGCTTGTTTTATATACAAATGCATTATCTTTCCAACCTCCAATTGAATCTTTGACCGCCATATTTACTTCTAACTATAGAAAAATTAATTATAATTTGTATATATATTTTTTATATTTTATTATGTAATATCAAATATAATATTTTATAAATATTTAGAAAAAAAGATGAGATACAGAAGTGGAATGGATATTGCAGGCCATGAATGATTGTGCAAATCAGACTATTATTTCTGCCTTAGATAATATATTTACAGTCTTCTAGATTTACATTTTGTTGTAATATATAAATATTATATTTTGATTGCAAATTTGCATAATCGTATCCATCGCATTTAATAATATACTACTCATGAATATAAAAAATTTATCAAAATTTTAGCTTAATGTACGTAAAATCAAAATATATATATGTTATTATATATATACTCGTACATGTTGTATTAATTAAATTTCGCTAAAAATTATTAAAAATAAATAAGAACTGTCGATTTAAAACCGATATAAAAAATTTTAATATATAATATTTAATTTCTATTAAATCTTCAAACCCTAAAACATAAAATTAGCCAATTTATTAATTTAAATCGAATGTTTAATAAATATATTTAATACGTCAAATGTATATTTTATTTAAAGGGAACACACAGTTACGTAAAATATAACTTAATTTTAAAATGTTTTTTTTTAATTATATAATATTTGGCATACTTACTGAATAAGTGTCATCAAAAGGTTTTAACATTGTTACATTTCCTTTAACCATAATTACAGTGGCGGACTTTTTGCTTAAGTAAAGATTATGAAATATAACATAGTCTTTTGATATCGGGCAGGTTATTATTCCTTTGAATTTTATTAAAAATTCTCCCTGTATATAAAAAATATAATATATTTTACTATTTTTAAGTAGGTACAAAAATTATAAAAAATTAATATTACTTTTGTCAGCATACCAAATATTATTGTATATTTATACACTAATAGATAGTCCAATTTCTGTATATCATAAATTTAAAAAATCATTACTTTTTTATATAAATTTTATGATGAATTTATGATTAAAATTTAGAAATATGTATAAATATAATTATTAATTATGATGAAATTTAAATAAATAAAAATGTATTATTATAAAAGATTTATTTTCCGTAAAAACGATTCCAGTTAGTTTTGGTTTGTTACAAACAAATACTATAAAATTTCTGGTATAAATGTTGTATGTAAAATTTAATGTAATAACTATTTTCAAAAGTATTAAATAAAATACTAATGAGAAAAAATAAGAATGAGTATTTTTTACACTTAATAGTATCTAATATTCTAATTTTAACACATATTTGTAATTATGAAAGTGATATCGTTTTTACCATTTCTATACCGCCTCTGTGTAACAATAACATTTTGAGGTAAAATAATAATTTTATATACAGTTCATTATATCAGAAACCTAATAATGAACACCAAGTAAATTGACAAAACAATATAGGTATTGTAAAAAAAAAAAGAAAAAATACTCACAGCAGGTAAGTTTGGCATAAACTTGTAATTGGCACACATTACACTATAAATGTAACATATATAAGCGATTAAAAACGTTTTCATCATTTTATAATATGAATATGTCGTTCATTAATATAGGTAAGCTTGGTTGAAACACAAAAATTGAAATGAAAGTTTTTTTGGAATTTTTTTACATTATATATACCTGTACTTTATATAATATTATATTATATTATTATTCATTTGTCCTTGATTGAATTATTATTCACAAAACTAAATAGGTAATATTTATATTCATTTTTTTTTTCATTTTAAATTAAATAATGTTTTGAACGAACATTGTAGAGTATTCGCTTTATATATGATTCATATCCGCAAACATCGTCTGGTGATGTTATCAAATATATAGTTATAATTTAATAATAACCTTACATTGTTATTTATTATAATGAATATTATTAATCTCATACAGGAACCTTAGGACATATTGTATTAATTTTATTAAAAACTGTCATTATTTCAATCCAAAAACATAAAATACAGAGATTAGATCATCTTTTGAATGATTTTTCATAAAAATATATTATCATTCCAACTTTTAATTCAATTTATTACAAATAAGTAATTTTAAACATATTTAGATAATGAAATTATACAAAATTCATACTCATATAAAGCTTAAATAAATAATATAAATTATTATAATAACGTAATTTATTTAATAATGCATAATAATAATAATATATATAATTCAAAATGACTATTTTCGAATTTACATCACTTTTGCAATTTAGTTCAATATTTAATTAATTTAATCAATACTATTGTATGACAATAATATATAATATTTATACACATATACAATGTAATCTAAACTTCTAAATCTACTTACACTAATGAGTATTATATTTTCAATTTTAATGTCTCCACAAAAAAGTAATATTTGAATATTTATTTAGATTTATTTTAGACGATTTCATTTATACTTTAGAAGATTAAAAATTATTTTTAAATTAGTGTAAAATTTGGAGATTCTTCAATAGTATATTTTTATAAGAATTGTGATAGTTCGATTTTTTAATTTCATCGTTCGATGAAAATACCTAAAAATATTTTCTATGTCATTTAATTTTAATTTTATTAATATACGTAATAAATATATTCATTAATAAAAATGTAATGAATAATGTTAAAATGTTTAATATTGCTTTGAAGCCTCAATATGAATTTTACCCAATTATCAAAATATTGGTAAAATTAAGTTTACTCGCCACGATAAAACCATTATTATTGGAGAAACATCCTTTATCTAGTAAATCAAAAAAATTACCATCTTGATGAGATTAAAAACCCATAATATGTTCCCATAAAAGTATTCATATATAAATATATTTTTAAAAATTTAAACTGGTTATTTTCAAATTTTGAATTAAATTTTAGTCCATTAGAAAACTAATAATATAGAAAAAAAACATATTAAATCTTTGTTTTTCTTGGAGATAATGCAATTATTATAATGTTATTTTATTACAGGTATGTGAGAAATTTTTTTTTTATTATTATTAACCGAAATTGATATATTTCAATAATAGGTTATTACCGAATGTTCATTTAAATACTAAATCACTGGCCTCAATAGCTTATAATTTCTATTGAATATTCTAACATATTATTATAAACGTTATTTTTATTATAAACCTTCATTTTTGCCTTAGAACTAAACAATGAGGTTCACATAGATATAATCGCATGCTTCATTGTATCATACATTCATACAGTATATATAATTAAACCAAATAATACAGTTCAAACGTAACAAAAATGAAATATTATTATATTATATATGTTATTATATTTTAGAAAAAAAACAAGGGCAAGGATACTCCTGTCGCAGGGATATAGGTGTGCAAATCATAGTGTTTAATTTTAATTAGAATTTGAATGCAATTCAGTCAGATAATGTAGGTATTATTAAAATTTTGACAGTTTCTGAGCAAAGCGAAGAATGCATTGGTTTTAAAAAGATGAGTGTCTTTTTTTCGGGTTTTTTTCTGTCTGAAAACACTTTTACGGTCCGAAATAATAATTCGATTTTCACGAATAGCATATGTTTTCGGTTGGAAAGTGGATGTAGTTGATACTTTATTTAGGTGATTTTTTGAATTTCTCAAAATTGACCCTAAGTGGTAAAAAAACGACGAAAAAACATACCTATACTATTCGTGAAAATCTGAGCATTATTTCGGGTACTTCGTAAAAGTATCTCAGACATAAAAACAAACTTGTACTTATGTATTTAATAATAATCTTAAGTTAAACAATAATTTAAATTTTACATAAGTCTTATGTGATATTTTGTAATCTTTTTACATTATATTTTATTGAATAATATTTAATAAAAAAAAAAAAATGGTAACAACAGATAAAGCACAAGTAACCATCAATTATTGGCAATGACATCACTATTCCTGGATAATGTGGTAACACAGGGCAAACTTTGGGTGCTTTGTAAATAAACATAATATTATATACCTGACAGATTGAATTAATTATATCAGTTTTTAATAAATATTATGTTTCGTATCTGTAAAACTAATATAAATTAATTAATGTTTATTTTGTATCCTAACCGTACATTATAACCATATAATATTATAAATATTGTGTAAAAAATACAGAATACCTGATTACAGCTGTGGAGACGGAGAGGATATATATAGCGTTAGGTTAGGTTAAAATTTGAATGAAATGATAACTCGAAGAAGCGTTTCTAAGCGATGTTCAGTCAGATATTATAGATAATGATTACACATTTTTGATTAAAATTTTCATATATTTATTAAAATGCATGACCAGTTAAATTTAAATATGTTTAAAAATGTTATCACGTATAAAAAATACGAATTATGTAAATACCCAATAAATTTTTCAAGTCTCTATTTTCGATAATTTTAAATTATATATATTTCCAGTAACATAATATTACAGTAACATTATATTACATACATATGAATTATGATACATATAATTATTAATTTTCAAAAATATAATTACAGACGGTAAATTGGAAAAATACTTATAATGACTCATTACTTAGAATTTGAATTATCCAGAATAACAATAACATACCTAATAACAAATATATAATATTATTTTTAATGATCGTTTCATTTCCTTTTTTATTTTTAAAAATTAATCTAATTTATTGTTGAGAGACATTCGATCCCAATAACATGATAAAATTGTATATATGTATAAAATCCTGCAATATATTTATATGTATTGTCCTTGTTTTCACTATTGTTGCATTTAATTTATTTCAAATTCCAATAATTAATTATCACAAAAAATATATATTGTGTAAGTATAATGAGTGACCAGACTGCATGTTTTACAAAAATAATGGCAATGGCATTGAGAAAATATGTGATACTTACCATTTTAGTAACAATATGAAATGTTTATTATCCTAGTCCCTATATACAATAATTATAATAATTATTGGTTAATAATAATACGTTATGATTATTATTGCGATAATTATTCGTATATATCAATTTCGTAGATTTAACTACTATCGATGTAAAATAACGTTCCAATTGGCTATAACAAAATAAAAATCATCAAATAAAGAATTCATATTAATATTAATATTGTATTTAGCAAATTATATTGAACCGACAACGGAGTGTATTTAATTAAGACGGTTAGAAATATTTTAATTTTAATTTATTCAATTTGTTCATTTTAAAAGCAAAGCGAAGAATATTACTATTTAATATTGTATTAATCATATTTACCGCCATTTTATAGGTTTAAAGAAAAGGGTTAGCAAACTTCAAGTAGTTCACTAAACTTGTAGGTACTAAAAATTTGAAAAATAGTATCAATCGACGCGTTATAATTTGCAAGTAATTTACATTATAATACATTAATACTAAACATAAAAAAAAAAAATTACATTATATGGTATATATAGGTAGGTACTATAATGGTAATATGGTATTATATCTATGCTTCTCGGGGTTCTTCGTTTGAGATTTTCGAACGAGAACGACGACCAGTAATAATTGTAAAAAAAAAAAAAATTATAATTAGATAATAAATTAATAACTAATAAGTTAACACAATTTTATTTCATGTCAATAAATAGGAAATTAAAAGTTAACGATTATAAAATAAAATCATATTTATGGCCAATATGTGAAATGTTCAATGGTTATCGACAACGATGGGAATTATTGGCATTTGTATTATTATTTATTAGTTCACAACTTGGATTTATTGTATTATATTGATTGTAAATTTATATTATATTTAATTAATATTAATCCACCTAAAGGTTATATATTATTATATTGGATACTTTGTTACACGTTATAAAATTAATTTAAAACCTAACCTGTAGATAGCCCACCTCTCATCACCATTAGACTTGGGTGATTCGGTCTTGCAAATTATAACGCGTCGATTGACACTATTTCAAACTTTTAGAACAAGTCGGGTGAACTATCTGAAGTTGGCCCACTTTTCTATTTAAACTTGAAAAACGGCGGCAAATGTAAACTTGTAATTTTTGAAACCGGACTTGCGAATAATTGAAAATTCATTTCAAAATACTGGCACATATTTTGAGAAGACCGTACAAACTGTCCGCGTACTCGTATAATACGTATTTTTATTTTGGTACAATATAGACCGTATACAAAATGACCGTTTACCGACTTCGGATATAATATGTGTGTTAATATATTATTATATGGATAATAATATATATTATTCGAAGAGTTTATATATTTCAAATATTTTCAAACGTATAGAATTAATACAGTATTACAATGAGTGTATACGGTTTTATTATTATTGGTATATATTGTAATAATATGTATAATATAATGAATGGATGTGTGCGCTTACCGTCTGGCAAATAAACAAGAAAAACATACCATGACTATGTTGTAGGTATACGTTTATGATAAAATATTATAACTTTTAACATTTCGTATTATAGAATAATACACGGTGATGATGACGATAATAATAATAATAATAATAATAATAATCGCGTCCATTCGGCGAAGCCGGGTGTGCAATTCGGTTCGCGATGCGTTGTTCGACCCGCAATAAAACGCGATTTTAAGAAAATCATTACGCTCACATTTGCAACGCTCTGGAACGGTATAAAAATGATCCGTACAAAATAATAATAATAATAATAATAATAATAATAATAATAATAATAATAATAATAATAATAATAATAATAATAATATAATGTAGGGTAGGTATATGTTATTATTGTTATTTCATATTTTGATATCATTATGTTATTCGGCGGATACCTACAACGAGAAAATTGTACGCCATAACGTCAGAATGACTCGACGCGGTCTTTCTTGCGGGCCGGAGCAGCAGCAGCAGACGTACCTACCTACATAATATAGACACGCGGATAGGATCGCGGATCGCCAGCATATTATTATTATTATTCTTTCGCGACAGATTAGATTCGGTCTAGTCGCCCTCGGGACATATTATAATGTACGTTTTTATTAATATTGATATTATTATTATATCCGATCGATGGATAAATGTCGATCCCTCCAATACCGCGTTGACCGCAATGCTGCAGCCGCAACCGGTGCGAGAATCAATGGACCGAAACGACTGAGACCGTAGTAAGGTATCTTATAATAGGTGTATAAAAATAATAATAATAAAAATAATAATAATAATAATAATAATAATAATAATAATAATACATAATAATAATAATAATACATAATAATAATATTAATAATACATAATACGAGTATGTTCTATATGCACTATGCACGATAATTCGCTATCGTATAAAAAGCCGCCGTCGTTTTTTCTCGTATACAATATAGAGCATTAATATTATATTCTTATCGTAATAGTTTTTAGTACCTAACCTTACCTAGTAGTATTATTATCGAAGTAGTTGATATCTTGGCTAAATAATCGTTTTTTTTTTTGTTTTTTTTCGTTACAACCGCGAATCGATTTTACATTATAATAATATTATATTATATTGCATATACTTTCTATTTATATACCTGTATAATTTTAACCACCGTATTCTGAATAAATGCGCTATTTAAACGTTATTTTATCGTATTTTTACATACAAAACAAATATTCCGAACTCCTCGTCCGGAAAGAAATCTTGGTAAAGGTTATTAGTTTATAAAATTATCTCCTACGTATAAAATCGAATAACCGATAAAACATTATTACAATAAATTTCATAAGATTTATAACGATACAATATATAACCATTAAGAACTTTTGCAAATGTAATTACATTGTAATGTAAGATTATATTATACAATTACGACACCAAATATCTACAAACTAAAATTCTAATTATGCATATTATTATATGGCTGTAGTAAAATTTTGTAATAAATATAATTATATTGGATAATAATAATTAAAATCGAATGTTGTGTAGGTACATATTATCCAAAATTAATTTATAATTTTTAAATACATACAATTTGAAAAATAACAAACGTTGAAGTATATGGATTGTCGATAGTTCAATGTTCAGGGGGAATAGAAGCCATCATATATTTACAAGAATAATATTTTACAATGTACAATATAAAATTAAATAATTACAAATAACGACGTCAGAATTATATAATTTCTTCGATAAATTACAATAAATTCTTAAAAATCGGCATCTTATTCATTAGATTAGGAGGTCGAACCACATCAAAATTATTATACAATTCATGGTACTCTATTATAAACCGGCTATATCGAATTTTTACTAAACTTAAAAAAAAAAGTTATCAAATTTAAAAAAAAAAGTAATATAGTTAATAAAATATTCCATTAGGTATGATCATTATTCTAAAAAAACGTCGTTCAAAAATCCTAATTTTTCACGACTATAAATTATAAATATTACATTGATTAAATAGATTTTGCTACACTCTGTACACTTTATACAGAGTCTGTATACATAATTCTAAGTAGTTCTTATTGTGCTGTATATTAAAATACTTATTTTAAATTCCTTGTCATCTATCTTTACAACAGACTACCCGCATACAGGTATATCTTTAACATAATACCGTAAAATATAAGAATTATCTTTATATAGTGTTTTTTTTTCATCTCAAATTTTTTACCTGTATCTACTGTTTGGAATTAACAATATTGTAAACATAATAATACTTAAAGAAAGAACGACCACCCTACTAAACTGTCACTTAAATGAATTAACAGATTAACTATATATTATATACAAAACGTCTTTTGACTTTTCAAAAACGTGTTCATTTTTGTACGTTTACCTGAGAAATTTTATGCATTTATCAAATACGTCTTAACAGGATTGAACAAATAACAATCACTCAGCAAGATATTTGTGGCCACGTCAATTCAATACAGCCTATTTATATGTTCCACTGTATTAAAAAATAAAAATCAATTGTGAGATATAATCCTTAAAATGTACATTTTATGCACCGACAACTATTAACTATATAATAATACACCAGTATAATAATAATAATAATAATAGTTTTGCGAGCCTTTTTTCAATAAGAGTAATATATTTACCTGTAAAGGATGAGAAAATTTATAACAATAATAGTATAGGGATACAACGGAGATCATTTTCTAAAAATATTTATAAGAATAGACGTTGACATTGTGAATATTTAGGTAGGTACGAGTACACTACTTAAATAACACACAAAAAAAAAAAAACATGTTTTATATTAGCTTATAGGTCAGGTACAATTTGGATAAGAGAAATCAATCGACAATTGATTATTGTTAAATATGCGTTTTTTTTCTTTTCAAGTTTTTAATAACTAACGTTCGTGGCAAAACGTACAGTACTTGTATATAGAAACAGTAAAATCATTAAAACGGTTATAAATTTTGATCATTATTTTAAATTTAAACGACGTTTATCGTATCTCTATTATAATAATATGTAAATACGTAATTATCACTTACTCAGTTACTCCTGTTTTTGGTCAGCGAAAATTAGAAAAAAATAAAAAACTTATTATAGCGTTTTTATATTATAATGTTTCGTATGTTGTTGTATTGCATTATTTAATTTTTTTAATTTTTATTCGTTTCGTAAAAGAGAGAAAAAAAAACACTTATACAAAAATCGTTTTTATGTCAATTATTCGACATGCGCGCAGATTTAATCTGTTCCCGCCAAATTCGGATGTGACACGAAAAAACGTTATTCAAAATTAATGTGCGCCACGATAAGGAAAAAATGCCACTAATACTAAACAACAAACGTTAAAAAACAATTTATAGCACAAAAAAAAAAAAAAAAAAAAGTTTTAAAATTATTTTGTCAATATTCGCTGAACCGAATTCGCAATTTATTATTTGATCACGTTCTTTTCATTCCGGTTTTATATATTTATTATTATATTATAATAATAAACGAGGAAAAGTGCAATGATTTGATCATTTTATATACCTAAAAAAAAAAAAAAAATATTTTTAATATAAATTGGAAATTGAAAAAATACGCGTTGAACCTAATACTTTTGATACTATAGGAGAAAAATAATAATTGAAATTCATAATAATTCGTTCACGTCTCGTAAAATTGTTCAAAAACGAGTAATATTCTCTTTAAAACACTTATTCATAATATTATTGTCGGCGATTAGTTGTGTGTACACTGTACCTATATAAACGTTATCTATAATATAACCGCGACTTCATATTATGATAACGCGAATATATCGACTGTAGATGTATTATAATAATAATATATTCTCGTGGGAAAATCTTCGAGTTATATTATTATTATTATTATTGCTTTGGGAGTATAAATGGTGTATATTATAATACGAGTGTATTCTTGGAGATCCATCACCGCGGGGCGGCGTTAAGACCTACACGGAAACGGCAGCAGCAGCAGAAGTACCTAATATAATAATAATAATAATAATAATAATAATAATAATATGATGTACGTGTGACGAGTTCGTGTCTTGAAAATCGTGGAAAACATCACGTTTTCAAAACGCCATACAGACGTTTATTATTCATACTCAACGCGGATAATAATAATATCATAAAAATTTCTACAAACATCTGTATAAATTATTATTATTGGTATTGGTATTGTCTCGTTTAATCGCACGTGAAAATTCGTTTGTACAAGTATAGGAAGCCAAAAGCCGAAACCGCGACAGTATAATAATGTATACGAGTATTATATAAATAATACACCTCTAACCCCATGCTGAGGACGAGACGGACGGCGGGGATCGGATTTTGACAGCGCCGGGATGATCGAACGGCTTTCCGCCGCGCTGCCGAATTGTGGCGCATAATAATAAAATATAACAACAATGATAAAGATACGATAATAATATTATACGCATAAATATAATATACAGTAAACACACTATATGGATTATAGATCATATAATATTATATTGTGTGCACGCCTCGCGGACATAACTGTACGACGATGCTGCATCCGCGTGTACCGAATATAATATTGTAATAATAATAATAATATAATGTGGGGTACAATCATTTTCAACATTGTCAGCGTATGATTCGCAGAGAATAATAATAATAATATATTACATTGTGGTCCGTGACAGACGAAATAATCCGATACAATATTATTATTATTATTATTATTATTATTATTATTATTATTATTATTA
>JAIUCT010000020.1:5404448-5425301 GCA_021307375.1 Tetraneura akinire | reverse complement strand
TTATTATTATTATTATTATTATTATTATTATTATTATTATTATTATTTTTATAATATACTGTCGGGAGTAGGTGTTTTGGCGTATATATAATATTTATATACGGTGAGAGAGAAAGAAAAAAAATGGCATTTTAATACACACACACACTCACTTATATAATATACATATAATTGTAGGTACAAACCGGTGTAGGTATGAATATCATATCATAATAATATAATAAATACATTTCACAGTGTATAATGTACATCCCTTCACATAATCATATTCGGGATACGATACGAAATAAATAATATTATAATATACCTATGCTTAGGTTATATTCTTATATGCATGTATAGAGGTTAGGTATGCGTGGTATAAACTCACAATGTACATCTCTCGAGCAGACTTTGGGCACTTACACATTTTAGTTGTGCCGAGAAGAAAAAATAATGTGTTCTTATAACAAAAATAATGTGGATCATAACATAATATGTATAAGTATAAACCAGGAGATAGCATGAAATCCGTAGTATATCCAACATTATTGCCTTGACATATAACTTAGAAAAATACTTAGTAAAAGCTGTTTCATCTTTTAAAAAATATTCGACAGTTTCTCAGTAAAATATAATATAACATTAGTGGAACAACTGGCAGACATAAAAATAACAAAAAAAAAAGACAGGTTAATTTCTTTCGACGTGGTGGCTTTATAGTTTATTTTCAAGTACTCCAGTTAACATCACAATAAATTTCTTAAAAATCGGACTGAAAGAATTTAGAATGAAGACAACAAAATCGCGAACTAATAAATTTAACAAAATTATGCATGAGTCAAAACGTTTTTCAATTTGTGGTAAATTTTACAAACAAACAAAAGGAACTCCATTGTCCCAATTTCTATCAGAGGTTTTTATTAGAAAATTCGAAACAGACAACATAATATCATTGATAGAATTTTCAAAAACTTGGATAAGGTAAGGTAAGAAGAAACATAGGTATAAGATTTAAGGAACACATCAGAAGTATGAAAAATTAAAAAACTGATTAGTCACCTATAGCAGAACACTTTTTAGAATTTAGACATAAATTCATAATAATAACACAATCAAATTATTAAAACAAGTCACAAATAATCAAGAATTAAATATAAGAGAAGCTATATAGTCTATAGAAATGTCAAAAAATAATAATAATCTGTGAAATTGGGATTTAAATCCATTACAAAATAACTTGTTAAAACTATTACCATAATAATTATTTATAGATAATATTAAACCGACATGACACTCATCGTGTGATAACGTCATGTTAGTATTATTCTTATTATTTTTCAATAATGATAAATAAGAAAAGACAACATTTTTTGAAAAATTCTTTAAATTTTATTGAAGCATACTTATATATTGGTTAACATAGTTCCAAAATATTAGAAAAATTTCTAATAACAATTTTTTTTTTTATAGGTTTTAAAGAATAAAAAGAAGTGATGATACTAATGTTAGCCGGTATGTGATAATATGGAACAAGAATCGGTTAATTTGTCAGTAGGCAGCGAGGACAATAATATTATTTTCATTAGTTTTATAATTTGAATACTATTGAAAATTAGTAAAAAAATTAGTTTAATATAAATAATAAGTTTTTGGATTCTAATCAGTATACAACCATTGCAACAATATTTGAATTAAAATATCTGCAGTAAATATTAAGTACTAAGTATATTAATTTCTTCGTTGATATACAAGAGTATTTTTTTTTTTTTTTTTTAGCATTATTCAAACCTTTTTATTCGTGCATTTTCACTAAATTAAGTGAATTTTTCTTTTTATTCATTATATTGTATTTAATATTTATTTATTTACTGAAGCGTCACTCTATAATGTATATTGTACATATACATAATTACAGTTTCTGTAAATCCGTAACAAAATTTCATAATTTTAAAAAGTAAATTAGTAAACTATTGTTTGTCTTTATATTATATTTTATTTATTGGCCATAATAAAATTTAAAAATTATAATTCATGTGACTACGACAATATTTAAAAAAGTATGAATAATAATAATATACAATTTAATAGCGGTTTGATTGATTTCGATCATTTCTCTTGATAACTCTTAAGTGTTCATAGCACCTGTAGTCTGCATACTTAATACTTTCATTAACATTTTCTATAATTTAATATTTGTATTAAAGTTAACTACAATGAAATTTATAAGTTTAATTATTTATATTATATTTACCTTAACTATTACATCTTCAGCGCCTATAGAATTTTGTACAAGTAAACAAATTAGAGATATGGAAAACAATAATATGGACGATAGAAAACAATTAGTCAAAGAAGATGGTATATGTATAAAATATATAAATTAAAACATATTTAACATAAATATTCATAAATATTTATTTTCAATATTTCAATATTGTTTTTATTAGATGTGACTGCCCAACCAGAGATTTTGGTGAATGGTGACCATTTAGCTAATGGAATCGAATCTATCACTGGCAATGCACGATTTCAAAACGATAGTGAGTTACTTGTTCCTATTACTGAGAGGTTTTTAATTAGACTTAACAAATAGTAAATAAATAATAAAACAACGAATAAAAGCTTATTCGATGAAAAATATTATACTCTTAAACGGATAACTTTTCTAACATTCAGAGAGTTATTTTTATGGTTTACGTGTATTGTTCTAATATTATTACTTCATTTTTTTGTATTAAATATTTTACAGAAATTAATATTTTATATTTAAATGTATTTAAAATTTATGAATATATATATACACAAATAATTCTATCACTAAATTAATTATAAAATTATTTATTTTAAAAGAATGATTTATGTAAATAATAATATTACGTAACATTATTTAGAATAAATTGTGTGTTAGTTAAATATAACAGTATAATAAGTTTAATAATATTTTAAATAATATTAAATTTATTACTGTAGCCTACCTATATCATAATATGTGTATAATGTAAAAGTATTATAATGTCGTTTAGAAGAGTGTCGAATTGGTATTCCATCATCTTATTATAATATAATGATTTTATGCAATATATAAAATGATACAAATATCCATTAATTTTCTTCGCCAACATTGTTTTCTATTTTTATTCTGGGTTAATCATAAACCACTCACAAATTGTTCAAAATTCAAACATTTTAAAAATGTATTTATCGCCTTTGCCCTCGTCTTCACATTAATAACTAAAACGAAAGTGTTGAATTTCGATTACAATTTGAATGCAATGATAAATCATTACATATGTTAAAACAATTTTGAGCGAAGTTCATCAGATAATATATGTACGGATTAAAATTTTTAATTTTAATTGAAAATTAAAATGACTTTATTAAAATAGAGACATTTATCAGTCTCGACATTCAATATAAATAATTTATGATAAAACCCCAAAATTAGTCCAAATCTGACAGTTCTTGGCACAAAATCGTTTTTCGAATATAATAATATTTATCATTGCATTCAAATTGTAATCAAAATTAAACACTATGCTCTTTACACTTTTATTCCTTCCACACCGTCACCCTTTCCTTGCTTTTTTATACTTAAAACAGCTTACTTTGAATTCTTATTTTAAAAATAAGAATTTTTAAAAAAAAAATTTATCAATTTTATTTTACATTATTGTAAAATATTGAAATATAATTAAAATAATCCATATAAATACTTTAAATATTGATTTGACTGAAATTTCCATTTTAAACACCTATATAAAAAAAAATTGAGACTTGAGATTTTCCTTATATTTTAGAAATACGTTAAGATATATATCAGTATACATCAATAATATTTGCAAAAATTTTTAGCTTTTCTATTAATTTTTATTGTAACATATTGAGAAACAATTATAAAAATACTTGCATGGATACTAAGATTTTCGTTTAAACTAAAAATATCAACTTTAAACAGCTATAAAAAAAATTGACACTTGGGATTTGTCTAATATTTTGATATCATGTTAAGTAATACATGAGTATACTTCAGTAAAATTTTCAGACCTTAAAACTCAAAACTGCCAATTTCCTCAAACATTATACATATAAAAACAATAATTTTACAAAATATTCAAAATTCTATATTTTGTAGAAAAATTAACGTAAAGATTCCAAAATTTTACCACATATATACATTATCTATGTGAATACCTAATAAAATTTTCAAGTCTCTAACTTTAAAATTGCTTGAGTTATCGTGAAATATTGAAATCGATTTCGTTGAAATTTCAGTTTTCTTGAAAAATGTCGTTTTTTCATTTTTTGGTCATTTTTCTATCGCATATCAATATATTTTGAGAAATTCGAAAAATGACCAAATATAAAGATACAACTACATCCACTTTCTAATCGAAAACATATTCTATTTGTGAAGATCGGAACATTATTTCGGGTAGTAAAAGTGCCATCAGACATTCAGACATAAAAAAAAAAAAAAAAAAAAACGACACACAGTAAAACCAATACATTTTTCAATTCACTCAAAATCTAAAATTTAGAATCCACTAGATCCTATTTCCTATAGAATAATTATTGTCCAATTCACCAAGAGCACGTCCATTTTACACAAACCACGTTAACTATCGTCCTAATTCCAATATTACAATTAATATTTTAGTAACGCAGCCGTATGCATACCAAACTGATAGTAAACATCCGATTGTCAAAGTGGTAGATACGTCAATCAAAGCGGGAAAATCGTCGGACCGGCCTCTGCATTGGACATTGCCCGATTCCCGACTATGGTTTGCCACACTCCTTCCACATAACAGTACGAGTGTTAATTCCGAAGATCTTAAGATGAGTCAGTCCATTACGTCGCAACCGACCGTTAAACGCCGGTCGACTATTTTATCAACATTGCCGTTAACGTCTAGACTTTACGATGTGTTGACCGAATTACCCACATCGTATGAATCTGCTTTGGCTAGCAGAGATGTAGCGTTTTCTTGAAGGATCTCGACGCCCGATGCGATACCCGCAGAGGTAATAGTAAGGATTCAGTTGCCATATCGTTGGTCACATTGTGCGTAGGTTGGTGCAAGATCTTGCAACTACCGCAACTACTCTCTAGTCTAAGAAATTGTAAAATATAAATTTAAAATGTTAATTATATACTATAGTTACTTTGCGTTTTCGTTTCGATTTCATTTATATAAATTAAAGAATAAATAAATATTGTTTGTGTAATGCGTTTCAAGAAATATTATTATTTTTACTAAGATTATATTATGATAAGTATACTTAACATAATATTAAAAATTAAACTCTCATTTCTGTCAAAACTACGTTTTTACGTGATAAAAAGTATTAAAATAATATTTAATATATACCCACGATGCACAACTGCACAAGGGATTAAGAAAATGTATTGGAATATCTAGAAGAAGTGAAATTAAATTATTTAATATATTTAATTAATTACTTATCATTAATTAATAAATGTTACTTATCATTAATTAATAAATGAGTGCTTAATTATTGTATCAGATTATTGATTTTATAATTATATTTATATAATACAATCGTTAAAATTTTAAACAACCTTCAATTTTCCTTACATAAATCTTCTATTAGATATAATATTGTTTCTATATCATTACCTGGGTATTTTTTTATAAAAAATTAAATATTCCTGTATATTGAAGTACATAATGTCAAATAATGCTTAATTAAAACTGCGACGGTGTCGAATGGTATAATGCATATAATCATATACCTACCTGAAAATAATATTATATTTTATCATTGTTTTCACTCAGTGTATCGTATACACGGATATTACACGGAAATAACATATTTTTAAATATAATATTGAAGTTTTAAAAAGTTTGGTAACAAATCCATGCATCGTTATTTTTCCTTATCACTGTCTCGCGCGTGCATCATATGGCGGAAATAATATGATAAAATTATGATATATACAAGCATGCATATAAGTTCACGCGCATTGATACAGAGGATTAACTGTGCGCAACAACGACCGCGGTGTATAAAATAATGAATAATCTATCGTTACAGCCATACAAGGAGCAGAACGCAGAAGGGTTTGGGTCACGCCAAATGAGTAATGCGCTCGTTGTAAACGATAAATACGATCGTTGAAACCGCTTTATAATTGAAATAATAATAATTGTATATTATATAAGTAGTTAAATGAGCAGTATATATAGAAAGTGTACAAGTATACATATTACGTATATAATATATAGATAAAACGACGACTAAATAATAACAACAGCTCTCTCTCTATCTCTCTATCTATCTATCTATCTCACCCCTCGGAGTGCTAAATCGCTACCCCTATATATCTTATGGTCGGTCAGCGGAGGCGTTGGCCATAAATTATCGGCTAATAACGGCTCGGGCGGATCGTATCGGATATATAATAATATATTATACCGTTGCGAACTCCGAGGGGAGGTTCACACCGGTCATTGGTCCGTTCATTAGGAACGCAATTAAACGCGCGCACACACGAAGTTTATATTATAATAATTATATACGTGTGTGTATATACGATTTAATAGACCCCACGGTGGTCATTATTGTATACCCGGTTTTATCAGCTCGAGGCAAATACGACCGGAATGCTGCGGAATTCCTCCCTCTTCCGTATATAAACGCACATACCTATATTTTATATATATATAGATCCCTCTTCTTTCTTCCACGCGTGTATTATATACAGGCCGATTGAAAATATATATTCGCAATAAGAGAACGCGCAATATAATATATTATATATGTGAGTTTATTTCGCCAACACCCTGTATATACGTATAAATAGCTTTTTTTTGTGTGTGTAGGACGTGTTCCACCCCATTATATACCGACGACGATCTATTAACAATTAAGAGCCGATATAAACTGGCGTGTATATATTGTATTACGTAACGAGAATCGCGGGGGAGACAATTTAATAAAATAGATTAAGATCGTAACGGTGAGGGGAGGGATCGAATCTCTCTTAATCCCTCTCGAGGCACACCCCTGATATATATATATATATATATATATATATATATATAAATGTAAAAGGTCAAGACGAGAAGGTCGGAAGTTGTGGCCGATACGCCGGCGGCAACGATCGTCTCTATAATATTATTATTATTATTATTATTAAATATTAATCAACATTAATTCGTCGCAACTCTGCGTTAAATTCGTGCCAAATACTTTTTTATTATTATTATTATTATTATTATCGAATTATACGCGATCCCCTTACACAATATATTATAATCGACCCCTCGTAAAACAACCCGAATACATTATAATATTATATGTATGTTATATACGGAATTTAATTAACATCACGGTGGCGATGGCGAATACATTTCAATTCCACAACGATTAATTCCGAACGATAACGAATATGATTATGTGTATATTATTACAATTAAATATATACAGCATAATATAATATTCGTATATTTAAACGCTGACAAAATTTCGGCTGAATGCTAAAAAAAAAAAAAAAAAAAAAAAAAAAACATTTTTATATCGCAACAAAATAATAGAGCTATATGATATATTATAATATTATACATATAGGATTAAATAAGTATTCCGAGCAATATTTTAGAATTTTAGATTGATAAATTATATATACGTTTTATTTTTTTTAAATTTATTCGTATAAAGTGGACGTGTTTTATCATAATATAATCTAACGTACTATTATCAACGATTCTATATGGATTTCAATTTATAATGCTTATATATACGCGTATTTCAATTTACAGGTATCTGCAGGTATATAATATGTGTATAGGTACACATACTCGTACGTGGTAACCACGGTTAGGTTAAAATTTGCGGTTAATTTATTATTATATACATAAAATGACTAAATATAGTATATTTCATAAAAACGACTACACTTACTACTTACTATCGTCCAATATGGTGTCTGTGTCTCGGACGGCGAGGAAAACTATACAAACTATTATCGTCGACAATTTCCTTAAAAATTACAATCAATTAAATTTTATCGGTTCGTTTGTCGGTTTTCACGCAGCCATTCCGACGATTAAGTTACAAACGCTACGACATAATAACACGTGTTAACGATATGATTGCACGGCTCGTTTTTATCCAGACTAGGTATTTCGAACACTATATGTTTTTTTTTTCTTAAAAAACCATAAATCTGGATAAATTGAAACCGTCATATTATTACTATATTATAGTATGGGTCGAATCGTTAAAACCGGTACCAATTATCGATTTATTTACGGGGGGAAAATAGCAATTTTTTTTTTCTTATACTTTATAAAACCTATAATTGTCGATACGAATATCTATAAAAATGAGACTTAAAAAATGCCTTTCTAAAAACGTGTAAACTCATCATAATATTATGTTTATATGGAATAGATATTATTCGTATAATATAATAATATATTCTCGCGAATTTAATATCTATAAAATATATTTATTTTGAAATATTTTAAATTGTAATTTTATTATTACCACTAATCATTGTATAGCGTTTAAAAATTTACATTTTACAACATATTATGTAACCCATATACGAGTACATATACCAGACAATATAGTCGTGCTTTTATACGGATTTACAATGGGTTGTTTAATATTTTTTTGCTCTTTAAAAAATTTCACTTGGATTATTATTTAATATTATTCTGCACGCATAAACTATAATAATGTGTACCTGTGCATTATTTTATTTTATTTTTTGCAAATTAAAAAATAATATATTTCACGTTTTACATAATAATAATATAATAATATCGAAAGAAGAAGAAATATTTACGTTCAAAGTTTCTATGTGGTACTAAATTGATTTTTTTTACATATATTATTATAAATTAATACTAATAGTACCATACTAATTTCCCGAATATTGGAAAAATATCAAGTATCAATTTTTATAGGTGTTTAAAATCGAAATTTTAGTAAAATCGATATTTAAAGTATTTATATATGGATTCTATTCTTAATATTTCTCAATATTATTTACAATAATGTTAAATAAAATTAACAAAAAAATTTTAAATTTTATTGAAGCTCAAATACATATCAAATTTCAACACTATCCTCTATACACTTGTATATCTTCGACATTACCACAGCAGTATCAGCTCTTCTTTTTTAAACACGCGTTTCCAAAATTATAATAATAGATACGAGTATATAATATCAATTGAAATTTAGTTATAAGTTGCGAATTTACAATCAAGTTAAATAAACTAAATACAGTTTAAGAAATTCATTCGGATTATAACGTGTAAGATTATAATAATAATAATATGTTGGTATTATAACTCGTATATTATGTTGAACAATAATAATATTATATAAATAAATCTAACTGTGTATCGTAAAGGTTATTATTTTTCTATAAATATACAATCAATTTAAAAACGCAACCGGACGATTGAAAAGAAGATATTATATTTTTTTTGAATAACGTTTTTATATTCGTGTATTATGTGTTAAATGTGAAATGCACAAGGACGGGTATATGCAGTCCCGTTAGAAATTATGATATATACCTACCTACGAAGAAAACACTAGGACCCCGCTGATTATTTGGAAATACACACGCACGCGAGTTGCACAAGTGTATATGTACCCAAAGTCCCGTTATATCTTGTGTGTATATACTCGCGTAATGGATCCCATTCTTCTTGAAGGGTTTCCCGTATACATTATAACTGTTTTGCGTGTAAAATAACCGCCGAAGAATATTATTATTCTCGTCCCTGTGACCTGTCGTGCACCGTATACCGTTCGGCGACCGACAAAACCCGGAGTTGTTATCATATTATATATAATACGTAATAAATAATAATAATAATCAAAATAATATTATATTATAATAATATAATGCGATCGTTTCGTATTGCGTAACGGGAGAATAATATAATATAATCGCACACGTTTGTATCGGCTTTTGTGGCTTATCACAATTTTTAGAAAGTCCCGGGGTACGAGTAAAATAATAATATAATACGATATTGTAACCTTTTCCGCACTCGGATTTATGTCCGTCTAAACGGCTCTAAATAGACCGGAGTCCCGGGGCGAACAAAATATTATATTTTTATTATCGTATATTATATTATCATCATAATACATCACACTGCTTTTAATCGTCGCAAAACGCCTTTTTTCCCACACAAATGTACTATATATATATATATATATTATATAATATATATGAGTATTTGTGCGGTGTGTGTGTGTGTGTGTTTATTGTGACTCGTCCTGGGGAAATTTTTGTCGGACACGACCGAAAACGATTGTCAGTTTACCCTATATATACATTACTTATTATAATGTATAATATAATATATAGTCCGTTCTTGACGTAAAAACACGCATTTTTATATTGTATATACATTTTACACGGTTTACCTATATATAACTATACCTACTTTTATTATTATTGTTATTATTATTGTCGAATCCTTTTCTTTCTCCCCGTAAGGATTAATTTCTCCACCCTTATAATAATACATACGCACTTTCTTCTTCTTTTACGTGCCGCGCAACGGTAGTTTTGGCGTCAACGTGTGCGTGTTATACCCGCCTACGCGAAGACCCGGTGAAATGTCCGCGCCCCCGGGGTGTGTATATACACTCGTATAATATTATATTGTACCACACTATATTATTATTATTATTATTATTTATTTTTATTATTATGAATAATCGTGTGTGTATATAATACGTTATGTATTATATATTAAACGGTGGGAATCGATATGTTGTATATCCGCGATGGAAGCAAATATAATACGAGCGTAAATCTCGTGGTGAAATTTGTGGATGCCCGTAATGGATTTCGTTGAAATTTCTTTTGCACGAGTATCGTCGACTATAATAGGTACGACAGTAATGTTATAATATATAAATATATTTCTATAAACGATAAATTATTTACATCTGACCATTCGTTTGTCGTCTATAATAACTCGAGCGTATAAGTTATATATATATATTTTTTTTTTAAATTTAAAACTTATTTTTTTCGCTATATTATTATATAATATCATACAATAATAAAGTTTATTTTATAACGCGGTTGTGATAATGAATTTGTTTCGTATTAACGATATTATTAAGTATATTATGCGTATACGTTTCGAACGTTCAGACATAAAAATTTCAACGGATTATTATTGCAACGCTTAGGTAAATTATAATAGTCGAACGTATTTTTTAATGGAGTAGCTGCACGCATCATATCGTACATTTGTACCTAGAGGACTGCATATCCTATTATGTACGCGTTTTTGATAAAGTAAAACACTTTTGTAACACGTTTTTGCGCTATTCGTAACTCGTAAGTCCCAATTCATGATTTTTTTTTCTGCAAATCTCAATATTTTGTTACTTTTAAGCTAGTATACAACATAATAATGTATGGAGACTCGCATTAACATTATTGTGAACGATTTCGACTGCGATATTAATATCATATTTTGACGGTCGATCATGACTGTGCGCATTTTAAAAGACTTTCGGACGTGATAAACTGATAACAAACCGTATACACAATATACGAGAATATTATATTATATTATACTGTAAACGGACATATGACTATAATTATACATTATTATGCATAAAAGATAAAACATACAACGATAGATATAATAGTAATTAATAATACATAAAAAAAAAAAAACCGTTTAAAGCGTATATTATATTTTAAAGTAGTTATTTATATGGACTATAATTATAAACGCTAATTAATTTTAAACTCGTTTCGATAAACTCAATATTGTGTTTTAATAATCATGTTTGTTTAGTATATTATATTAAAATATATAAAGAGATTTTATTAATATAACAATATAATGTTTTCGACGTTTCGTATAATATGCAAACATTATTATATAACTCAATATTACGCGTATTGTTTTCGTCGAGTTTTGAAACTACATACAATTTTGATTTTTTCTAATACTTAGACTCAAAATAATATAATATTATCATTTACAGATAAATAATATAGATAAAAGATACTTTATAAAGTTTAAGGTTATTCAAATAATAATAATAATTATAAGAATATAATACCTGTATACATTATATTTTATTATCTTATGATGATGGCTATTGGCTATATATACATAATAGTCGCATATTTGTTTTTCTGTATGAATACAATTATTATGTACAATATTTTTCATACAGCACGTGTTATATGAAATAGGTACCTATACATAGTACAAGTAAAATAAAATATTTTAATTAATCGCGTGACGCATTTTTGTACCATTGATGTATAGATACTATAGGTATACATATTATTATATCATATACGATATTATAACATCCGTTTAATATATTATATTCACAAAATTTGCGATATTAATTATTGTAAAATGAAAAAAAAATCGTTGTTTCAGTTCAATATTTTTAACAATCATTAACAAGTTTATTTATAAAAAAATAAACATAATATATCTAATACATTATACATTTGTAATGTTTGGCGACAATCAACATCGAGACAGAAATCTGAAAATAAATATATATTATTAAAATTTAAAATCCATATGGTAAACTATACATAGAACGAATAACGTATACCTACATTCTATTTACTATATATACTAATAAGAATTTATAAAATATAATAATTTATCCGTTGTTCAAACGTTTTAAATCAATAATATTATGATACACACTTTATTAACTATCGAGTAAATAATATCGAGAGATAGTGAGATAGATAAGTATAATAAAGTACACGATAAAATTTTATTTTTATAATAATATGTCAATTTTTTTTTTATATGCCAACACTCGTTACTCGTTCGGTAACATATAATAAATTAATGATAATGTCAAAATGTAACGATATTGTTGTCTAATTAAATATTATTAGTGAAATTTAATTGGTTTACACGAGAAAAACAAGAGACTCGCGCGTGTGTGACTCGTAAATAAAAAAAAAAAATTATAGGTATATAATAATAAAAATTGTGTCCTATATACAGAGCGAGGCAACGTGATGTTTTTCATTTTTGAACGTTATAAACACTCGTGTGATATTACAATATATAATATGCATCAGAAAAACGAATAAATTGCACCGAACTCACTCTGTATAATATAATCATTATATACATGTATAATATTATTATAATATAGTCTACCTATATATTATACTCGCCAAGGAAATAAATAGTAGGTATATAAACCAGTTTGTCACAAGAATATTTTTCGAAATATTATATAGGTATTGAAGGAAACCAAAATTTTTTTTCTCTCTCTATTATAAAATAATATAAGTATACCTATATATATATATATATTTTTTTTCAATACACTTTTTATAATAATAATTAAAATCCGGATTTTTATTCTTATTTCAAAGACCTTATAATAATATATAACCTATTATAAATCTTATTCGTTATGTGCATCGATATAATATATGATAATATAATATATACGCGTATATAATCAAATATAACGGACGATTTGTTTATAATAATAATAATTCATATATATTATAATATAATATATTGTATGAATTTAAGTTTATTTAATGATTTTAATGACTTACTAAAGACATTTAAAAAATATATTTATTCGGACAGATATTTATTATGAGCATTACAGAATTAATCATGTCTTAGTATATTATCGTACCTAACCTAACCTCAGTATATTTAGTATATATATATATATATATGCGTATAAATTCGTGAAAAATAAAAATCATATATTTTTATAAATTATTAGATTTCGTTTATCGTTACTATAGATTAGGTATAAGAAATAACCACATAGTAAAAAATACTAAAAAAATATCGTTAAAATATAAATGATATACTATGAAATAATAAGAATTATGCGAGTATATTATACCTCATACCTGTATATATTTTAAACATATCGTATTTTATTTATCGATCGTCACAATTCCGTGTAAATCCTTGTGCGATCGCATATTATTATAAATCGAATATCTGCACACTGACTGCTATTATACCCTTGGAATATAATAATAATAATTGATTTCTTCAAAAGCGTATTTATTTGCGAATCCCGAGCTCTTTATAAACCGTATTAAAATACAAGATATAACAAAGTCATTTTACACCGCGACAGTCGATCGATCAATCAACATCTGTCCGATTTTAAATTGTTGTTGCTGAGCAAAATGCGGTTATTATTATAACTACTATGTTATATTATAATATATCGATCGATGATCATCATACAATAATATTATTAATCTGAGCTCACGTGTGTGTATGTATTGCGTGTTATGTAGTCGATCGAAATTCGTTCGTATTTAAATATTTTAATATTTAAATCATATATCTTCGAAAGAAATCAAGATTATTAATTTATTAATAAAACATTCACAAAATATATTCATTATGGATTTATCGATCAAAAATCAATAAGTACCTAGTATATTTTTTTTCAAATACAAGTATAGATGGTGTTTTTTATTCTCAACTGGATAGAAAGGGAATACATAAATCAATTATTTTATTTAAGAATATTTATAGGAAACTTCACATATAACATTTTAATTATTAAAAAAAAAAAATTAAACTTGTATATATACATAAAACATTATACGGTATCAGAAGAAAAGAACTAAGAGTTTACAATGTCATGGTGTGTTTAAATTAATATAATTAATTAATAATAATTAATAATGTTGTTATTATGTATAAAGTAAAATTTTTTATAAAATTAAAAAAATGTAATAGCTTGTAATACTAAAGTCATAACATTTTAGGTAGGTTAACGATGAGGGAGTGACCATTTAGAAATATATAATATTTAATATTATATATTATATAAAGACATTTGAACCAATATATCTTTACGATAAATTTTTATTACAAAATTGCACACGTGTCATATTATAATTATAATTATTATTGTATAAATTATCTGTCTATCTATCGCATAATTGTATAAGACATAAAAATTGTAAAACGAATTCACATATAATATTATAATAAGGTATGTGAAGTTGGCATTACATAATATGTAGCATACATAACTTTTTAAAAACCATCTAACTTTATTTATTTGAACTTATTAGAAAATGTTAGAAAGTTGTTATAGAATTTATTAGAATTTTGTTAGACGATTGGTTTTAAGTTATTCAACTTATAAGTATAACTGTATATTGTTAAACAAATAATTTTAATTCAACTCGTATTATGTTCGAACTACATTTTTACTTAATTATTTTTAAGCAACAATTAAAGGGAAAATTTATTTATTAACATACAAATTAAAATATATTAAAATACATTTCAAATAACATGTTAAAATTGATAATGTATAATATGTTAGCCAGTTATATGATTTTAATATTTTATTGAAACCAAAAAATAATTTAACTATATTTTTTATAATGATTTAAAATTTAAAGTTAATTATAAATAGAGGGCAATAAATAAAATTATATTCAAAAAAATAAAAACATTTCCCCCTAATTATTTGAAATGTAATTGATATTATAATATAACATATCAATGCTCATTTTATACTTTATACCTTATATATAATATAAGTACATATTTCATAATATAACCTAAAAAAAAAAACCGACATTATACTCCTATTATATTCATAATATTAATTTTTTTATTACATTTAAATTTATTTATTATACTTGGACATTAAAATGTGCATCTTATATCCTGCTGCAGACGTACATTTTGTCGAATGACTGAACAAATACAAATTTTAAAAATCGATAAAAACAAATCGCTATTCACGTCACGAAATATACTGTCTACAAAAATAACATTTTATATATATAGTATATATATTATATAGTTATATCTTCAAATGTAGCATGCAGTTGTGGGCAAAAGTATTGTCTAATACTCGATTATTTTATATCGTTGCGTGTCAAGGGTTGTGCACAATAAAAATATATAATACATTTAAATGATATTTTTCATTCAAAAATTAATAACGCATATATATATTTTACATAATAATTTTAACATTTTTACATTTGAATATTTATAATATATATAATAATATGTGTTATTTTGTTAATTTTTGGACCAATTTAATTCTTAACAATTTAAAATCATTGTTTTAATATTTATCAATTTATCATAAAGTAAAATCAATTGTTTTAAATTATATAAATAAACAAAAATTTCTGCGAAAATATTTTAAATAGTGCAGGATCGAAGTATATATTTGTAATATATATTATATTATATATAGATACAATAATGAATGATAAATTGATAATAGTATGTTTTAATATCTATATTTAATACGGTATTAATTATAGTTGTTTTAATATATAACTATAGAAACAAAAAATTTAAACATAATTTATAAATAAGAGATTTTTTAAAAATAATTTTATACTAATTATAATAATATAAAATATAATTATAAAATCACTCTAAATATTAATTCTATATAATTACATATAATTAGTTTTCATCATGATAATATGAAGGTCTTAATTATAATATAATATATATATAGGTTGATATTACCTATTATGTACAAATTACGCCTTTCCGTTTGTCCGTTTGTGAAGTCGTTTTATCATCGTTATTAATATTTTATTATTTGGTATTATTATACACGTGCCAATAATAATTTACCGTTTTATAAATTGTTTTTATTGTAATATAATACTATTAGACTCCTATGTACGACTCTATGATAAGAATGTAATAGGTTAATAGGACTGCGGCAAGGAAATGACGTCATAAGAATAATAAATATAATAATTATAATATTCGATAAAGCGAATAAATAAGCTGTTTGGCATTATGTTTTCCGATTGTCGACGGGGTGCAATTATATAATATACTGTTTACTAAAAGAGGGAAATCTAAAATGAGGAAAGGTTTAAATGATATTTAAGAGAAAGAGAGAGGGAGAGAGTGAGAGAGAAAGAGAACTAAAATGCGGATGAATAATAATAAAATTTATATTAATATAAATAAACAATAAGAATCTCTTCGGTTATCAGGCCACCATTAAAATTTTCATATTTCTGGTGGTAGGATTTAGGTTATTTATATACCGAATTATTTTTGTTAATACGGTTATCTATAGTTTATAGTTTTAAAGTGGAAGGGATAGCTCGCTTCCTCAAGTGCCGCTTGTGGCGTACCATCAAGGGACTACAAGATACCGTCTATACCTAATTCAATAATTTCTACCAGGGGGGGCAAGAGGCCACACCCCCCATCAGGACCGTATTTAAAAAAATTGAATACTGTTATAAACAAAATTACATTATTACGTATATAATTATGGTAGTAAAAATTTGTGTTTTTTTGTTATAAAGTTATTCCAAAATTTTGACTTGGCACCCCCCAAACAAGTCTCTGGAACCGCCCATGATTTCTACCTCATAAACCTGATACTGGTGCGGATAGGCAGTGGTTTTATGTGACCTAAAACCACGCTTCGCGAAACCTATACGACTTTACTATAAATAACAACCTATCCTGCCACCAGAAATATGAAAATTTTAATGGCGGCTAGATAATCGAAAAGATCCACGGATAAATTATTAATTATATAATTATATAGGTAGATAATTAATATAAATTAATCTTATACAAATATATATATATATAATATAATAACGAAATGAACAGAATGTTTTCAGAGAAGTTGGGAATTATATTTGATTTTTTTTTTAAATTTAAATTTCTGTATGAACTGTAATAGTTATATTATTGTTACTCATGGATAAATATACCCTTCCGTGATTTACAATTAACATAAAACAATCAAAGTTTAAATATTTTTTTATACGGGGAAGGTATATATAAGTGAATTACAATCTTTTCGATTTTATATATATATAAACATATAATAGGTAGGTATATTATAAATATATACAATATAAATATATAAAATACATATAATATTTAAGCAAGATATCATAATTTGATCACGTCTCCCGACTTTAAGCGAGGGTTGCGATAACAAACCAAAGAGATGACATCATGCGTATAATATTATTTAAGAACTATTATAGAGGCTTGTGGTCCGTGGGGTAAACGTGCGACGGATAAATGTGATTTTTACGATAAGACCGCCCGTCGACGTGTTTGTATTATGGACTTAACTATACCGTCGCCTTGTTTGCGGTATGTATATATGATATATACAATATACGATTATTGTTTGATTAAAAACTTTACATCATATCCCCCGCGGCTTTTTTGCGGAGCTGCATATAATAATAAAAATATTATATTTTAATATTATACGACGTGGCAAAACTGCAAAGGGAGCCGCGATAATTGTGCGTATAATAACTACTATAATAGTATATGATAATAAAAATAATAATATTATATACATTTGCGGTTTACAGAAAATATGACGATAAAAGAATTATTATTATTATAATATATTGCAACCACTATACAATACGTTATTCTTGATCATATAATATTGTATATATTATATTATTTTAATTATAGCATGGTTAGCATTACGGAACGGTTAGAATTTTTTATTTTTTTGGAATAAGAAATGGTTGATTTTTTATTCTTTTTAAATAAATATGGAATTTATGGAATTAATTTTTTTTTTTTACGATTTTTTTAAATCTGAATACTACATTACTACACGAGTCAATGTGAACGACTTTAATGTATAGACGTAATGAAATATAATAATTTAATCCATGATTTACAGAAACATTAAAATATACTATAAAAACAAATTTGATTAGGTACAAAAGCTTATATAATTAATATAATTAAAATATCATTTACAGAATATATTTTGTATACCTATACTAGTATAAGGTATACATACAAATAATTATATTATATATACCTACCTACCTATTATAAGAAAAATATATTTTATTTTGGAAAAATAGATTTTTAATTTGTCAATTATTATTGTAATATTTTGCTAAACATAAAATTTTCCTTAAAAAAATTTCTGATACACATCAATAAATATAACTGTTTATAATTAGATGATATAATAATGGCCGCCTTATTAATAATTTATAATTTATAATTTAGGCTGATGATACATTATTGTGAAAAGTGTATAGATAACCTTTATATTTCTTATTATCTATACCTATATATATTTGCAGTTTATACTCTATATATTTTATATCCTTCCAATAACTTAGAATAAATAGATAATTAATAAAACATTATTGTTATAATATCGATTAAAATATATATTATATTAGTGAAATAAAAAAAAAAAAAAAAATACTTTAAATTTATTATTATAATTATTATAAATTAAATTAATTTAATATTATTTTATTTCGTTTCGTGCGTATTTTACCTATAGATATAATATAATATAATTAATAATTATACATCTGTATAGGTGGAAGAGGATATCTCTATATAAGGAGTAAAATTTCGAAATATTATAGAGAACGAAATCGATGTTATACGTGCAAATATTTCATATATTATAGACACCATATAATAATATGTATACATTAATATTATGATAACATAATAATTCATATCTATAAACTAAAAATTTTTTTTATTAATCGTCCTGTATATAATTCATATTGAATATAATATGAGCATCATATAAAAATCAATAATAAGGCAATAAATATAATAATAATTCATATTATTATATTAAATACACGCAATATTATTACATGTTATTATGTTATAAAAGATAATACAAAGTAAATATTCGTTTTACTGTTTAATGAGATCACTATACCATAAATATAATAAATACATAATACCTATAATATTTTTATAACGAATTTTAATCATTTATATTATATCAGATTCGTTTGCGTGAAATCTAATTAATATTAATAATTACCTATTTAAATTCTAATTGAATCGTTTGATTTTTTTTCCCCCATCGTATAAATGCGAAACTTTAAAAATAATTATATAGATATAATCGAATTTAATATCAACACACCGAACTTATATTATATTATACTCTTATACGTATATGTACGGGTTTCCGACATAAAATTTCCAATAATTATTTAATTTACCTTATCAGCGATCGCGTTCTCTTTTAGTTTATGATAAAAATTATATACTTACTTATTTTTGGTTATGAAATAATTTTATTTGGGTTAGAAAATATGATTTTATTTTGTAAGCAGCACGAAAAAAATTAATGTTTAAAACGTGTCATATTATAATTTAATACGGAAGTTTCGACAAATTATTTGAATATTATTATAATATACGTTAATTATTTAGTTAAAATATAATTATTATAAGTGTAGTATAACAAGACACAGTATAAGTATACTTCTAAATTAGTATAGTTATTATATATATAAATACTATTATATTACATTACTTATATAAAATTATAATTTATAATATTTTGTACTTACCATAATATTTAAAAAAATTTAAATTAAGTAAATATTAATAATATTATATATTGTGTGTGTGTTTTTTTTATAAAATGTCACGAGAACTCGACATATTTTACAAATATTATAATATATTTATAAGAATATATGCGTTACATTGTTGATGTTGATTTACGTAATAATAATACCATTATAGTGATAATAATAATCATAAACAGTTCAAAGTTATATTAAAACATAATAATAATAATAATAATAATAATAATAATAATAATAATAATAATAATAATAATAATAATAATAATAATAATAATATTAATATATAATTATTATTATTAACAAATACGTAATAATATATTATTGTTTAATATAATTTATACATAAAATGTCTCTGCAAATTCACGTTATTTGTTTTTATTCGAATATTATATGTATAAAAAAGATATGATTTACACAATTATTATTATTATTATTATTATTATTATTATTATTATTATTATTAT
>JAIUCT010000020.1:5390518-5404438 GCA_021307375.1 Tetraneura akinire | reverse complement strand
TATTATTATTATTATTATTATTATTATTATTATTATTATTATTATTAATAGATAAATTTTATGCATAATATTGTAAAATATATATGTTACCGGAAATGTTGACATTTCAGGAAATGATGACAATTCCTAGTCAATGTTGACAATTTCTAACTCTTTTAGGAATTGTCAACACTGACTAGGAGATATCATCATTTCCTGGAAACTTTAGGAATTAACATTATTATTATTTGTATAAATTTACGATTATTATTACATTATATTGCATGCAATATGCAAATCTGTATTTCAAATTGACAATTCCAAGTGTCACGGTGGTTGTTAAAATATAAAATAATATGATGTATTGATTTATTGATGTATAATATTATATTTTATTAATTAATTTTGTCATCGCATTGCCTTCTATTGTTATAGAAAATGTGTTAAAACTTCCTATGCAATGTTGACAATTTCTAACTGTTTAAGGAATTGTCAAAATTGTCTAGGAATTGTCATCATTTCCAGTAACATACATATATTTTATTTTCCTGAGTAATTTATTTTAAAATTAAGACAATAATTAAATCACTTCACGAAAAATATATATTATTTATACTTATTAATTATTATATCGTGATATATTAATAATTTTAATACGAAAATTTACAATTTTTTTAAACATATTTAGGTATATATAGTTTATAACATAATTATATATTAATATTGAAGATATCGGATAGTTTTATAAATTATATAATTTATATTATAAAACCTAGACGATAATTATACGAATTTGAAAATGTTTTGATCGATCGCATATATTTTTACGCGTGTCTATTACATATCGTGTAATATATACCTACATATTATATTCGTCGTCTGTGTCGTATACTTGAAATTAGTCTTCTTTTTTTATATCACTTATGAAATATAATATTATTAATTGGATACAAATGACTTTTAATATATAATTATATGTATATAAATCAAACCTATATAGACTATACACACATAATATATAAGCATAATATTAAATTTGCATAAGTATAATATAAATATATAAATTACGCGCTTACGTTATAATATTATGGACGGAAAACGATTTTTTCTTTCCAAATCCGTATTTATATATAGCGACCGAGCAATTAGAGAAATATTTGTATAAAAAAAAAAAAAAAAAAAAAAATACATTATATGACATATATTGTTGAGTTATATAAATTTTTTAACGTATACGAATCGTTTAAAAGTGAATATAGGTCAATAATCGATCGACCACGTGCCGAGTATAAAAGAAAAAAAATGCCTATATATAAATAAATTCCAAAATAAAAAAAAAAAAACTAGTGAAAACTGGTTTAGATTCGGTTTTTACTTGTGTACATATACGCAGTGAGCATCATCACTTTATCATATTATGAGAATTACTGCAGTTGTCGTTGTGCAGTTGTGCACCCTAAATATTGCAGTTTTTAATATTAATAATAATATATAATTCGTATAATAATGCAATTGATTTTGGTTATAATATAATATGCAGAATATTGACGTTAATCATTTGTTATAATATGCGAGTAAAATTTACCATATTTTTTTTTATTTTCATAAATAAATATAATTATTTTATTTATTAAATTGTATAAACCTATATTATCACATGTATATGTTTTATTAAGAATTCATTCAATATCATTATAAAATATGATAAAATTTAAAATGTTCGGGAAAAAAATGATAAAAAAAAATTTGAAAATTAATAACGAAATGTATTATATCGATGACGTTTTGTCGTATATTCATAAAATTAAAATCTGTCAACAATTCTTGAAATAAATTCTTATAGGGTAAGGGTATAGAAATAATCAAGTAAATTTTAAATATTTATTTATATTATTGTATATTATTACAATGTGAATACGCGCAAAGTATATATAATATTGAACTCAATCAATATACCTATATATTACCTAGATATATAAAATAATACCACGGTTGTATATCTATATACGACCGTGGTATTGGTGTATATTATATATACTTTTAAACTGCGGTTTAAAAACGGGTGCAGATCGCGCGTTTATAGGTACCATATATAATTATAATTTACTGTGCTTATATATAAATATATATACCGTTCGGAGTGATACAACAACAATAATAATAATAATAATAATAATAATAATAATAATAATAATAATAATATATAACAACGCGAGAGAACGGGCCGGAAGAATGGGCGGCCCTACGTAATTGGTCGTCGTTTCCCCGCGCGCGCGCTCGCTACCGCGGCCATATTGAACGGCGTCGACGTCCGTTCCCCTCCGTCACCGCGACGCGACGCTAAACTGTACCTCCCCTGATTTGATGGTGACGTGGTCGCGGCGTCCAACTGCGGTGGAAATATAATATCGTAATGCACAAACATTGTTTACCTATAGGTATATATGGTACCTATGTAATATATTGTTATCAAATGTTTTGCTTTTGTTTTGCAAATTTATTGTTATATACAGGTACTTACCAAAGTTTGTTTTGTGTTTTTCTCTTTTGACTTAAAAAAAAAAAACCCCATGGATTTCTGTTGTGCCTGTTATAATAATAATAATACATATCGCACAAGTCGCACACAACAATGTTATTGAGTTGATATACATATCAAAAGTAAGTAACAGAAGTATGTAAATTATAATATATAATACACCTAAATAAATAATTTATATCTATTTTTTTCCAACTGGTTGCATGAGGTTACTTCATTGAAGTATGATGTATACATTTAAATATGAAAGAACGGATTTCTTATAAAATATAATATAGGTAATTAAAATATAAACGCAATTATATATATATGTCAACAATGATTTTTATTAATTTAAAAAAAAAAATCTGAATATTATTGCTATATATACACGATATAATAATAATAATAAAAAAAAAAAAACATACATGTATGTACATATACAATGAGGGTAAATATTTATAATAGGATTGGCACTTATGTATAGTATACAGTTTTTACCCTATCTTAAAAATTAAGTCTATTTAGTCATACATTATCAATAGTATTTAATTATATATAATGGTTTACAAACGAGGGCGGTATTTACAATAACAAATACTATATATAATATTATTATATTATGAACCGTAACAAATTTTCGCCATCTCGATATTTCTGCGCACAGATTTATTTTTATATAACCATTATTATTATACATGCATAATATAAATATTTAATATTAAATCGCGTATTATAATAAAAATAAAATACGTTGTATGTGTTCTTTTTTTGGTTGAAGGGGGAATGTTTTTTAAACTATAATATTATACGCGAATCGACGGGATAGCTATATAGAAAATAGCGTTATAATAACGTATTATGTATTGCAGGGAAAGTCCTATTATCACAATATTATAATAAGATATAACACGTGGTTAATACCTGATGATAAGAATATACGAGTTTATATTATATAGACATAATGCTGAGAAAACACGGATTTGGTTAAAGGAACTCGCGCGTATATTATTATATATAAAATCAATATATAAAATGTAACGTCCTATACATATATAATTTATAATTATGTATACCTTAAACATTAAGCGGCGCATCCAGTGTACACAAATAATAATAGTTTATAATTAGTAGAGGAACGGGGGGAGGAGGAGTATATAGTGGTATATACCTATATATCGGTTTAAGTCAAATTAAAAAAAAAAAAAAAAAAAAAATTAATTACTTTTCATAAATATTTTAGATCATTATTTAAAAATAATTTAAAACGAGACTATATTTATATATCAAAATAGTCACACGCATAATATTTCTTATACTGTATCATGAATGATTCGTTTTGTGGTGACTAGTTTTCATATTATTATTATTATTATTATTATTATCATGAACAAATAATAATATCTAGATTAAGTATTAATATACACATCATAACGTATTATTATATAATATACTATTCTTATATTATATATATATACCTAGTCTTTGAAATACCGTTTTCTGCGCGCGCGCGATCCAGTATATTATAATATTATATAATTGTATAGAACGTGTTGACCGGCACCGCAGAACACTAGACGCTCGTGGTGGACCCCGGGCCACCGCCGCCCATCGACGGGGTGGGTGACGTTGGCGTGGTGGAACGTCGACCGCCGTTGGGCGACAGAGAAGATCGTGGCTGTTGCTGTCCACCGACGGCCGTCTGGTGCGTCGGTGGAGGACCACCGTGTTGTTGTTGCTGCTGCTGTTGCTGTTGCAGGCCTTGGGCGATCAAATGGGCCATGGTGGGCCGGTGCGACAGGAGCGATTGCAATTGATGCGGGTGGCCGAACAATTCGGACGGATGTTGGAAATAATGCGGCAGGTGTGGATTACCGTACAGCGGATGGTGAGGCCTCGCTGCAGCTACCGCGGCCATTTTAAGCTTTTCAATCTCGGCTTCTTGCAACCGTTTGGCTTTGGCCCTCCGGTTTTGGAACCATATTTTCACCTTTAGACAAAACCCGGTAAACTAATTAGAAATTTGAATTTTACAACAATATAATTTTTTATACACCAATAAATGTTGTAAGTACAACGCCAATATAATAGTAACAATAATATTGTTTTTCTGTCAACTAATATGAGTTTAAGAATCGCAAACAAATTCGTATTTTTTCAAATACATATTACTATATTGAATTTTGTAAGTTTATATAATAGGAACAACGTGTAAATAAAATAAAAATTAACTATAATATAATGTTGGTACTCGCACAGTTCGTTTGCGGGTATTTTAATTATTTGTATTATTAGAATTTTGTACGATATACCTACACACATGCAGCAAAAACTATAATTATAACTACAATTTAACTATAATATATTATTGTAATATAATAAAAAATATTAGATAAAAACAGTTGAGATACCAAACAAATTATAATATACAAGTATTATGTGTTAAAATATGACGTTGTATGATGATATTTACCTGAGTCTCGGTCAAGTGAAGCGAATTGGAAAATTCGGCCCGTTCGGCGATGCTCAAATACTGTTTTTCCCGGAACTTTTTCTCCAGGTTCAACAACTGTTGCGTGGTGAACGGAGTCCGGGGTTTCCTGTTGGGTTTGTGTTTCCTCAGATTGCATTTAAGTTTTGGCGGTTCGCCGTTATTGGAATCTATGAAAAACGTAACCACGTTAAATATACGCTTATAATTTATATAAAAGTTTTAACAAATAACAATGATAGAGAAAAGGGCGAATGTGACGATTAAAAAAAGTAAAAAAGTGAACACGTTTTTTTTTTTTTTTTTGTAATTATTTGTCTTATATTAATATTATTATTATCGCATCGTATATACTTTAAAAAAAAAAAAGACGAATCGCAGACGAATTATATTATATATATTATGTACGTAAATAGGACATTTATGTGCGTGATGTCGTGCGTCTAAAAATAACGTTAAAAACGATTAACGACGATAAACGGCGCGGCGTCTGCGGCGTGACGGCCCGCAGCGGCGCGGGTTTTATATAAAAATCGCGCGGGCAAATTAAAACAAAACGCGCGCGCAAGAAGCCAAAAAAACTAATTATAATAAAAAATAAAACAATTGAACACATAAAATTTATATATAAACACGCGTACTCTCGTGGCGTCATCGCACTAGCGTTATATTATTATTATCATTGTATCGAGACCGCATTGTATTATCGTAATAATTATAATATATTATTATTGTTTCGGTGCGTTTTTGCGTTTCGACGAGCGTAAATCGTTTCTTGGCACGACCCCGCGACGTCCGATTAACACATTTTTACCGGTCTCGTACGCGTAATAATAATATATTATATCGTTTCTATTCGAATTTTGTCTAGGTCCATCGATAGAAGGACAATATAATATTATTATTATTATTAGCAGTTCTGGTAAAAATAAATGCACCTATAACGTATAAAACACGAAGAGACGTACGCGGCTATTTTGAACGACGCGGCGAGAACGAAAAACGTTAAGGAATAGGAAAAAATAAAATAAAATAAATATCGCCCAATTAGAGAGAAATACGCGACGGCCGCATGCCTGGCGCGCCGGAATACCGCAGACGGCCGGACTATATAGACACGACAAAACAATACGACGATAATTATTATTATTTTATTTACCCATTATAGTCGTATACTTAACCTAACCTAACGTGTCTATGTACATACATCGGGTTAAAATATTATTAATTTCAAATTAATTGATAAAAAAAAAAAAAAAAAAAAAATTAAATTTATACGCCGTATATATATACACAAAAATACAATCGGCGTCGGCCCATAATTATTATTAATAATTTCGTAATACCGAATCGTATAATTTATAGGTTAATCGTTGTATAATTATTAATTATTATTATTACCGAGTCGTGTATGGAAATACAGTATAAAAGTGACCGATCGGAGATCATTAATTATTATCATCATTTGGGACTCGTAAAATTTTTTGCGTCGTAAACGTTGTTTTAAACTGTACTGGCTGTTTTTTTTTTTTTTTTTTTATGAAAAATATTGGGAAAATTTTGCAATAAACGATGATAACAAAAATTAAAAAAAAAAAAAAACAATTATATTGCCATATAGTTTATACGGTAAAAATTACAAAAAAAAAAACTACAAAATAAAAAACCTTCATGACGTTTGAATAAATTTATCCACCACGAGTCGTGTAAAAAATATACCGCGATTTTTTTAATTGCCCAACCTTATATAATATAATATATCAAAATTATATACCTAATACACGATATTATAATTATTATTATTTCGATTGTTTTCAGACCAAACATAATAATATTATATAAAATAATTATCGCATCTACACAAATACACAACGGTAATATAATAATAAAATTAAAAAATGATATTATTATATTTGAATAAAAAAAAAAAAAAAAAAAAAGCTTTGTCCAAGTGAGTTACTTATTCACAAGAGATTAAACAAACAACAAAAATGTGCGAGTATTATTCAAAACGGACGATATGTATAACATTATTATAATATACGTCACAATGGAACGGCGTATGCGTGTATTATTATAATATACAATTGTATACACAAAGCACTTAAAGCGTGTTTGTTTTTTCGTGACATTAATTTGTTCTTTTCACTTAATATTTAACGTGTCCAATCTCACTGTGAAAATCGAAATTTTTTTTTTTTTTTTTTCCCCCAATAAAACTGTACACGATAATTTATTACGGGCCAATCGTAAAACAAAAAAAAAAAAAATTTGTGATTTATTTTATTATTTCACAGAACAAATTGTATTAATCGTTTTATATTATATTATAAATTTATAATATACTCGCATGTCATACACGGGAGTGTAAGTAATAAACAGGTATATAAAATTATAATAAATATATAAAACACGAATATCGTTTTTTTTTTTTCCACGATAAAAACACGAGTGTTGATTATAATATATTAAATTTTTTTTTAGTTTTTTTCTCTGTGCGCGTGCATAGTTACAAATTCTATTCGATATCCTCGGGCCAAGTTTATATATTTTGTTTTATAAAATCATTTTTATACGGTACTAATCGTTAAATTCAAAATTATAACATAATAATTTTCTCGCCGGTACTCGTATAGAAACTTTCGATATTTCAAAATAGGGGATTCGATAAGATATCGAACGTTTTTATCAAAACTTAATTATAGACGTATAAATACGTAACCGATCATTGGGCTACATTAAAGTATTATTATTAGATATATTACAATTTTAGGTATATTAACCGCGTCGAATCGTTATCATATTATTAATAATATAATGATATTAAATTTATGAAAATATGTAATTTTAAACCGAATTCATATTATTATACGTTAGGTGCGCTTATGCGTTACGCCAAACATTGTAATATGGATATTAAAATATAACAAAATCGTGGTGTGGTGAATTTGAAAATCGTTACCCGATAATATTAAAACAAATAAATTTGTTGACAAATTTAACAACAAAAATACGACATTTTCAAATATTTTTGAACGGTACGCGAATATTTTTGTCGATCACGCGATCCGTTTTGTGAGAACCCATATACCTATAACGAATAATCTTTGGACGAAAATGGAATAGGATTTTACGATATTATACAATTAATATTTATTTATATCGATTTATCGCAAAAATTAGATCTATTTTTATTATAAAAATATCATAATGGTCTCGTTGTGTCAATAAAAATAGTCGTTTGTAATGTGTATAGTATATGTACGATAATGAGAACATCACGAACGATTATTGAGTTAATTATATACCTACGCATAAATAATTAGGGAAAATTATTACCGAATTCTACCTGTTCATTATCGCGCGTTAACGATATTATTGCAAATGATAATTTATATAAATTCCGTACGCGTTGCAAGGCGAGCAAATGAAGTTCGTTTTCCACGAAAAATATAATATTGTATTATTATTACCGATTTACAAAATGTAAGTACCAGTGTACCACAATATTATTAATATTATAATATACCGTAAAATATTAACACGAATAATAATTATATAATATTATTAACACTAGCGTTATTGGAGCAATTATTAATTCATAATGATTATAATGGCATTTTAATTGTCTATAAATATTTTTAAGAACAATTCGTCACTCGAACACAAAAACAATATAATTTAATATTATATTATTACACGAGATATTTTTTCAGAAACTAAAACCAATTATAATAATATTGTGTTACTGTAATGTATATCAGGTAACCTATATACATGTATAATACACACTATATACACAATTAAGTTCGAATTATCGATAATTGATACCGTAATTATTATAATATTATATAATTATTTAATTCTGATGACAAAATGGCAATTATACATTAAAATAATATTATAATATGTTCGTATAATACACTAATTATTGTGTATAATATAGTATGAATTAAATAATAAAAATTCGGATAATATATCAAACGCATTTTTTCGCTAACTACTCGTAATAATTATTAAATAAGAAAAACTCACCAGGCGACCCGGAATTGAGACCGGCCGTGCCGAAGGCTGGAAACGCACCGGCGTAATGCGGATGCCAGGCTCCCGGAGCGACGGGATGTTGCATGCCCGCGGCCGAGTATGCAGCCGCAGCCGCAGCGGCGAATGCGGTAAACGGAGTCGGTCGTACCGGGGCCACGTGATGTTGCTGATGGTGGTGTCCGGCACCGACGGCCGCGGCACCGCCGCCAGACATGATGAATGCGGCGCGTGCTGCCTGCATGGCACCGCCGCCGGCCTGTTGGAACGGATGGTGCTGGTGGTGCGACGACTGGAGCGGCGGCGACGAGTGCATCGGCGTCGGCGAACGGCCGCGATCGGGCGTGCTGGACGAACACCGTCGACCGCCGGGACGACGGCCGCTCTCGGTAGTCGTCTCCACGTCCACGCTGTTGCGGTCATCGTCGTCGTCATCGGGCGTGTCCATGTCGTCGTCGTATACGGAACCGGGCGTCGGTGACCGAACGGGCCGGGTGTCCGCCAACAGGGCGGCCACGCTGAACTTTATGTGGCCCGAAGGTCGAGCGGCTGCGATCACCGCGGACGAAGGGCTACTGGTGACTGCAATCTCCTCGTTGTTGTTGTTATTATTGTGGTGATGATGGTGATGGTACAGAATACCTGTAGGTCCGATAGACATGTTGGTCGCGGTTGCCGCGGTCCCAGCGGCCGTCAACCGGATGGGCTTGTTGTTTTGATGGTCGTCAGCTCCTCCGTTTCCGTTGTTGACGCTGCAGTTCTCCGCTCCGGCGGCCGTCCGTTGTTGTTGCTGTTGTTGTGGTCCTCCGCTCGTAGCGGACGGCGTTGGCGGCAACAGATGGTTGAGCGCTAACACTGTCATATTGGCTGCTCCGGTCGGTTCTAGCATGTGTGTCCGCACGAACCGTTTGTAATGCGCATTCAACACGCGCGCGGTTTACCAAAATTCAAAATAATACCGGTACAGACAAACGACACGCGGGTTGTCATATGACACGGGATTATTAAATTAATAATTATGCACTTGAATACAATAATTAAACACTAGGTTCGGTATATTATAAAATTACGTATTACCGCGAAGACGTATTTTATGGGCGTTAAATACAATAAAATAAAACGCGTTATTTTAATGGTATAATGGAAGGAACCGAAAATTATATTTTATTATAATAATAGTATACCTGATATTACTATTATAATATTTATGTCATAATATCGTTAAACGAGAGCAGCACACTCGAGAGAAAACGAACACTTTTAAATCGATCACGACAAGCGTGAAATATTACAAATAATATATTAAATACGATTTAGATAATATAATATTGTGTAATTTAAAAAAAAAAAAAATAATAATAAATATTATCAAAATTCCGAACAACGGCGCAAAACACGAACAGTAGCGATGTCGTCGGTCGACTGAACGGTAAGCGCCGTGGCTGGCGGTGGCCTCGTGACGGCGGTAGCGACTTGAGCGCGCCCGGTAGTGGTCGTCCGCGCCGCCCACCGTAGCGTGGTTACGCCCCTGCGACAGCGGAAGATCGACCCCCGTGTGCCGTGGCACCGTCGAACGTCGGAGGAGAGCCAAAGCGGCGGCGGCGTTTCGTCAATATATAACGTACCCGTCTCGTGCGTGCTGTCCGCATCACGACGTTTAATTATTATATTATTTATTTTGCGGTCCAATAAAATATTATAACTCTCCTATACAAATATTACAATAATTATATTATAATGTCGTAATTAAAGTTATATAATTATTGGTCTTCAATTCATCATTTTATCATTGAAAAAATAAGTTATATTTTATTATTTCCCTGTTATATTATAATATATATATATATCTTATTGTAAAGAATAAAAATGTATTATTTTTAAAATAAGTTTTTTTTAATAAGTATATATCTAATAATATATATATAATGTATAATTAAAGAAACTTTTGAAGATTGCGGTATCTATATAATATATAAGTGTTAATTATTATACCTACTTATAATATCTTTGATTTTAGGAAATTATCATTTATTTATAATAACATTCGATTTGATTAGAAATTAATTATAAATATAATTATGTATATTTTATATAAATATAGTTAGTATAGTTAGTATAGTTAGTTAGTAACCTTAAATATGTATTTATATTTATATCTATATAAGCTATAACTAATGATCAACAATTTATCTTATATAGGTACCTAATTTAAGAAAGCAGAAAAATTGGCACATTATTATGTATAGGTATATTATATTATAAGTATATATTATACTTTAATTAATTTATAATATTATTATCTGCGCAGAATGATAAATGAATATAAATTTAGTATTATATAATAGATATGGTTTAAGATATAATAATTTGCATTTATAATAACAATTAATCATATTATATTATAATATAAATGAAATGAATCCAAATTAATAATTATAAATGTTTAAAGTTTATATGTATTATTTATAACTCGCGATTATTATAATATACATTAAGCGATAATATAATATTTATATATAGGTACCTATTATATTATGAGTTTTATAATTTATGCATATACCACTCATAAAATAATTATAAATTTTACAGATATAATAATATATTCGATATAATTTATAATTATTATAAATTATACGATCATAATTAAAAAAATAAATATAGTATATATATGCAATTAATAACTTCATATTACATATATATATAGGTAGGTATAGGTATTTAACATAATATCGATTATAAATTATAATATCTACCTATACTATAAATACTAAATAAATTATATTTATATATATAATTTAGATAATATAATATTTATTAAGTATAAAATAATATATAGGTATATAAGTACCCAGCTATATAATGATAACGTGATGTGTGCACGTATAAAACACTAAACCCGTTCATTATTTTAAAAGTTATTAATTTTAATAATTATAATTATATACATATAATATAATAAAATTAAAATCAAAAAATATTTTATATTTAGAATATAATAATTAATTTAATATAATATATATATTATATTTTGATCATTTATATTATAGGTAGGTACTCGCGTATTAGATAAGAATATTAAAAAATTACAAATTATTTAAAGAATCTCGACTGTTATATAAATGACTTTTAGTTGAACCATTTGACCTGGAATTATCATTGTTTTTTCATAATATATTTATTTATATAATATATGTTATCTGAAAACACATAAATAAAATAATTAATTTTTGATATTTTTATAGGTAAGAATGTATATATAATCGTTTTTTTTTTTTTTTTTTTTTTTTAATAATTTTTATTTTTTTTTTTTTTTTTTTTTTTTTTTTTTTTAATAATCTACATATATTTTTTCTATTATTACTTCCTATATAGAATATGATATAAAATAAAAAGTGAACACGTCTGTACACCTACCGCTTAATATATTATATTATGTTAATAATTTTATAATATTTACTTATAAAGCATAAATTACATATTATTATATAGACATAACATCATATATATATGATTATTACTGATAAGGAATATATAAGTTAAAAGATAAATACATAAAATATCAATTAAACATTCATGCGTGATGTAGAATAATATGGTGTAATACGTATAATTAATAGGCATATTTATTTTTATTTCAATTATTTATTATTTATAAATGTACGCGTGAATTCTTAAATAATATTTGATAAAATTTAATCCATTATATAATATAAAAAAAAATAATTAATCTATCAAAGACATAATAATTACTTATATAATTATTCTGTTACGATTTAATTTTTTCATCTTATTTATAAGTAAAAGTATAATGGTATTATATTTTATATATATATATACAAATTATAATGAAGTTTTAAAAAAAAAAAATTGATTAATTTACTCGTCACAACAGGAAATTTTATAGTCCGAAATAAAAAGTGAAATGTATAATATTATAAAATTTAAAATTTATAATAATGATTTAAGCACGTTTTATAGTCAGAGTCAGTCCCGAATAATAAAGATAATGAAATTATATGATTTGTCTATTATTTTAATGTATTATTAACCATCAAATTCACATTTTATATATATTGTATTATGCAAGGCTTTGCATCCGAATCAACCAGAACCAGAAGAATTATATATTATATAATTATTTAGTGTAACTCATAAATAGGCAATAGTTATATTTATATTTTTATTATTTTTTATAATATAAATTTACAAATTTTAATTAATTCATTTATGCAAATGATGATTATATATTTTGGCTTGCTACGCACAAATGTATTTATAATATTAATATCTATAAATCAATAAGTATAAAAATATAATATATCTGTATAATAGGTATTATAAATATTTTACTCTCGAAACTATATTTTTTTATGGACGACTTCATTGATGTGGTAAAAAGCGATAGAAAATTTAAAAAAAAATTATGTAGTATTTAACGTGCGAGGCATGCAGCATGCATAATATAATAATTTTTGTAAAGACGAACGACAAAATAAAAAAATCTTGATAATATATAATTATAAACAATTTCTATAAATGATACCGTGATGATATAATAATTATTATAATATAATATTATCTATTATAATAATTTTATACATTATTGTATACCTGTGTGAAGTGAATTTTTAAAATTGTCCATAATTAATTATTATTTATGGTGCAATTTTACGAAACTTGATTCATCGTTATAACAATAAATAGGTATATATTATCCCTCCGGCATCCCGAATTGTTTATAAGTCGTTATATTAAAATTAACCTTTGTATATATATATATATAACATAATATAGTCTATTGTTTAAGTAGGTGGAATATAATAAATACTACTTTGATCAAAACGATAATAATAATAATAATAATAATAATAATAATAATAATAATAATAAT